>WBMZ01014814.1:123553-213890 GCA_013400975.1 Atrichornis clamosus
TATATATATATATATATCTCCAGCATATATATACATACATACATATACATGCATATATGTCCAGCACATCCTTCAGTGAAAATTGCTGCTGGAATATTGGGCCTGCCAAATTGTTATCCACCAAACACCAAATTTAGAGTGCTGGCTGGAACCTGCCAAAATGCTCCTCAGCCTCTCTGGGCCTGTGGAGAGGAGAGCAATAGCCAGGTGGATGCAGAATGCTCAGCTGATTCCAGTTGCAGGGCAGCAGGAGGGACGACACCTCGCAGGTGCTGTGTACTTTTGATGAGAGAAAAGTGGGAGCTTCTCATTTGAACTGCATTATCTCAATCCTTGTATTTTTATGTCCAATTCCTACCGGAAGCTGGACCATCTCAAAGCTTTTCTGGCTTACAGGTAATCCCAGTAGGATTGTCAGAGCATCCAGGAATACCCACATCACAGAAATTACATGGATCATATCTAGGGCTCTGTATTACCAGAATACAGGGTAATTCCCTGTTGTTGGAATTTCCTTCTTTCTGTATCACTAGCTGTTAGACTGTTGTAAAAGACTTTTCTCCAAGGTAGTTACTCAGGCACACCAGTGATAACTCGAATCCAAGGACTCCAGCAACATTTTATGGTAGCTCTTTGTTCCTTCCAAGCAACATATGACACTTACATCCTTTGTAATTCTGAAAACAGCTGTGGATAGTATTGCACACTAATTAGCTGTTGGGAATCCTTGTACTGAATGTCTTTTCTGTCATTAATATTTGACAGTTTGCAGGTGTTCCTGCAAGCCACAGATTTTAACTCAAAGGAAAACAGCTTTCTCTCTGGTCAGAATTTTTTTTTTTTTTTTTGCTGTTAATAATTAAATGCTGCCAAGTAAATGTTTCTAGCAGGCTGTTTGTAGATCTGTCACATATTTAAGCACCTCTGCTCTTCCAGCTCTCCTTTTGTTGTGACCTTTTTTTCTCCCTTTGGTTGTATTTGCTTATGCATTCTGTTGATCTGAAATATTTAAGGGCCTCCATCCTCTGATCCCCCTGTTGTTTGGACTGTAAAGAAAAATGAAAAAAACCCCTATCTCTGCACTAAAATAACATTGTATATTTAAGGGAAACAAAGCAAACCAATCCACACTGCATGTGTGTCTCCCCACCTCCAACACCAAGTTTATTGCAATCTGATAATGTTGCCCTGGCATTTAGGTCATACATGCCTTTGCTTTAGTGGTGAAGCCACATACAGCCAGTGACAAGCACATTATTGGTAACATATCAATAATACGTTAAGTCCTTGCTGTTCTTCTGACTCTGTAAAATCCCTCCTGCCCTGCCTGTGAGGTTGAAGAGGCGGTTGGAACTGCTGCTGTTGGGCTGCGTGGCTGCATTCTCAGACACAGATAAATGTATGTTACCACTCAAAATAGATATACTGTGTTAACAGTCTGAAAGAGAAATAGCTCCTTATATTTCATCTGTACACAGCCTTGAATCGGGACTGAGGACTAAAGAACTACAGTT
This sequence comes from Atrichornis clamosus, assembly GCA_013400975.1. NCBI lineage: Eukaryota > Metazoa > Chordata > Aves > Passeriformes > Menuridae > Atrichornis > Atrichornis clamosus. Next base: position 125,068 of record WBMZ01014814.1, read on the forward strand.
TATCTTCAGTTTGCCTGGGGGTGCCTTTGTTATCTATGGGTTTATTGCCTATTGTTTATAGGTTTATTTGCAAAAGTCTGACACATTTGCATGGGGTGTGTTGGGGATGCAGTGGATTTTGTCGCAGGAATGGTATTCGTGAGCCATTTCCTGCTCTAGTACTTGACCCGACAGTCACACGACCTTTGTGATTCACAAATAGACCTCATTGCACTGTAATTAATGATTGACTGGCTTGGAGTCCACATGTGTTGGTGGGAATATGTGCTGGTGATACCCTGTTCTGGAATCAAATGCTTTAAATTCTCTAATATTAATATATGGAAGTGCTTGTATCTGTGTTGTTCACACTCTTAGGCTTTAACATAACTCACTTGTTCTCCTCTTGATTAAACTTCTGCAGTTAGAGAACAATTACCTGACCTTTCAGACGCTGCAAAAGACCATGAGCTGTTGATTCCCACTGTCTTGGGAAAGAGACTCAGAAGAAGTCTGGTGGACTGCCAGTGTATATCTTAATGTGTGTGCTGAATGGTGCTTGGGGTGTAGGCAGCTACATTATCACAGAACCACAGAGTGATTTGGGTTGGAAGGGCCCTTAAAGCTCATCTTGTTCCCCCCGCTGCCCTGGGTAGGGACATCTTCCACTATCTCAGGGTGCTCCAAGCCCTGTCCAACCTGGTCTTGAATTCATTTCCAGGGATGGGGCAGCCACTGCTTCTCTGGGCAACCTGTGCCAGGGCCTCCCCACCTTCATAGCCAAGAATTTCATTCTAATATCTAATCTAAACTTACTCTCCATCAGTTTAAAACCCTTTCTCCCTCTCCCTGATTATGTTATCAAATAGGTGTAACTTTGGTGGAGCTGCACCAACAGTAGATCATTTTGTTGTGTTTTTATAGGGAAAACAACCTAAGGGAGAAATAACTTGTACACAATGTTATAGTGACTGTTTTTCAGGAAATTAGTACTGGGTTACTGCCAAATGTCCTAGGCTGAGTATCAATCATTTGAAAAGAAAAGTAATGTTCAGATTAGTTTGAATTTTTCTACCCAATGGGACAAAGGCCAGATACCAACCCTCAGCAAGTCAACTGTTCTAACCCCATAGCCCATTGCATATCTTCAGAGTATTGTTGGGTTTGTTTCAGAACTGGGGAGCTAAACACTGCAGAGCTGGAATTCTAAAATCACATACCTGTACAGCAAATACCTGTTAGTCCCAGGAAGGGAGATGCTTTCCTGAGATTGCCTGTTTAATGCAGACTTTTGTATATCCTGGATTGAAGAGGGGGAGCTAAAAGTGTTTGTAACACAGCTGCCACAAATAGTAATCCTACTTGTGATTTTAGAGACTGAAATGAGTTGTTTATGCTGCAAGCACTTTAATAATGTGGTCAATTAGCTGTTCTTCTCTGCTGTGAGGCATTTGTCACCTTGTTTTCTATAGCACAGTTCCAAGTATGAAGTATGCATGCAGATGCCTTTTTTTTTTTAAGGGTGGAGGTCACTGGTGCACCCAATGCACATGAGTGTTGCCCAGTATGTTGTTTAAAAACCAGTCTAATTTTTACAAATTATTTTTTCCCCCTCACAAACAGGCCCAGCAGAAGGGAGTAAGTTATAAGACGATCTATACAAGGACAAGTTCTCAAGTAAGGATTAATAAAACCACTTCAGTCTGGGGAGTGGAGGAGTTTTGGGGTTCTTTTTGTTTAATATTTTTGTCTTGGAATGTCTTCATTCTATGCAGAATATATTTGCTTTCTAATCTGGTCCCATGTGGAGACAGGTTTCCTGCTCCTGCTTTACCTGTCAATATGCCTGTATCTTCCAGGTGAGAGACTTTGAATCCGTTGGCCAGTGCAGTGCCACTGGAGAGAGGAGTAGGTGTATCAGGTGTGTTAAATCCCTTCAAGTTTGCTCACAACAAGCACATGGGTACAGAGCACCCTCAAGAGCAAAGCTTCTTGTCAATCCTGTACTCTGGACCCTGAACTCTCTAAGAGGGCCAGTCTGCCCAAAATTCTCTCCCTAGTAAGACTAGAAGATTAGTAATATACACTAATAGTAAAATTATAAACTCGGGAGCTGATCTGTTGTTATAAATGCCCTTTGATTTTTAAATCATAATCAAAATAATGCAGAACTGGTTTGGAATTCCACACTGATCAGCTTTTCATTTTGAGATGCTGTTTCTGTACCTTTGCAGCTGCACAGGCTTGTTTGTTGCTACTCTTTTACTTTTAATAGACCATAAATTCAGAAAGATGACAGAAATAACTACCAAAATAAAGCAGTGTTGTTCCAGTTCCCTGAAATGGAGCTGTTGGCTGAGTTTAGGTTCACCTTTACTTGTGTAGTTGGAACTGGCTTGGTGTTGGTGCTGAATATGTCCCCTGTGTAGGATCATCTACACTTTGTTTCAGGAAAGGGTAATCCATTACTGGGCATACCATATTATTGAAGCTTTTCTCCTGAGCATGTCAGAAGAAAGGAACAAAATCTGTAGGGTTTTGCAGAGCTGGAAGAAAATAAATTCTGAGTAAAATGACAGCTTTAACTTTTATTTTTATATGCTCATCTTCCTGTAAATTGACTTTTGTTTTCCAAGAGAAAACTGCTACAACCTTACACTTAGTATAGAGAATAATGAAATAGTCTGAGATTATAAGATTTTCCTACTTTGTTTTCAGCTGCTGGCTGAAATTACGGGAGCACAAATCTACCCTGGAATAAACAAGTTGTATGGATAACTGCTGACATGAATAAAGTGTACGTCCCCATTTGCTTACTACAGAGGCAAGGAGTGTGTGCAGCAATTCCGTAGAGATTGAGGATTTGTGTGCTCCATTACACCAGGGTTACTGCTTCATCCGCCCATTTCCCAGTTTAGGTACCCCTTAAGCTCTCCAGGACTGTCCATTAGGGCTTTGTATATTCATTTATTGCACTGTGGGGTCTTAAATCACTATAAACATGTCCTATCACTTAACTTTACAGAAGAATTAAATTGGCATAAGTATCCACACTGATACTTGAATTGCTTTGATTAAATTGTCTTTTTGTTTTGTTTTAAAGGTGTTGTGGGGAATTGGGACATTGGCCTGTTTCTTTAACAGACTTTAAATGGCATCATTCATATTTTGAACCTTTTGCAAGAGAAAATGTGCAGTATTCATCTTTGTGAGTGTATTTTTGAAAAATATGGATATGGTGAGGAAATTGAATTTGAGCATTAGTTTTTAAAAATGGGATATATATTTGTCTATATATTGTGTGTATACAATATGTACAGTGCAATGTATGTTTTGTGGGTGTGTATATATATTTGTGTAGAAAATATATTTGTATTAGGAAGTTGCTGCTGAGACTGTGATGAGGTAGTTCTGCCTGTACATCACTTGAGCAGCAAAGGCTTCCCTGGAACATGCAGACAAGGCTTGTGGTTATACCTGGCCCAGCATAGCAGATACACTGTCAAATCCTACATGGAAAAACGCTACAATTTTATGGAACAGAATGATACAAAACCCCACAGTTACAGTATGCTATAGATCAGGACTTGGGAGAGTGCTGAGGTTGTCCATTGGTGCGTGTGTGAGGCTTTGTAACAAGATGTGTCCCTCTCCATGGAGCAGCTCCCACCCTCTTTCTCAGTGCAGGAGTAACACGGCAGCCTGAGCCCGAGGTTTACTTAGGGACTGCTTGTGTTGGAGTCAGGCTGTGTGGGACCTGCTGCGCTTTGAAGTGAAATGTTCAAGCATCTTGGCCCAGGGCAGAAACCAAATGATCCATAGAGAAAACTCCCGGGCACGCTGGTGTAACACTTGGTCACAAAAACTGTGGAAAAGGAATAACGTCCTGTGGAAACTGCTCGAGCAGTGTGAGGAGCCGATGTAGGAGGTGTGTGCTCCTCAGCCGCTGATTGACTTTGTCACGCTAATGAAACCATGGAACATTGCCATGGACTGGGACAGGCTTCTTGGCAAACGTCTCTGCTAGGGATGCCCTTTCCCGGTATCTCAGATGGTGTCTTCTGCTTGTAAAAACCTGCCTGTATTTCCATTCGTGCTGTCAGCTCCTGTTTTGGACCTGAAGTAGTAACTCTTAATATATAAGAAATAAAGCATGGCTACATGTACCTGTAGAGTACATGTACCTGTACCTTCTGGTTTAGATAAGAGGAGAATAAATAAATCAGTGTTCGACACAAACCAGTGCAAACACTGTGTCTAAGAGGAGAACATTTCACAGCACAGATATTTAAATATTCTGCCAGTAAATGTTTGTAGTGGAGAGAAATCTCGAGGTGATAAGTGTCAAACTGTCAGCATTCACCACAACAGAGCAGGAAAAGGGATTGGATTATTGCATATGGATTTGATACCATGTCAAGTTTTCACTGACAGTCAACAGTGTCTTGGTTCTATGTAGTTGATTCTACTCCCAAACAGAGAAAGATATAAACTGAGGTGTTTAGGGGAAGTTAAAATAATACGACTTGAAGATTGCATGCTCACAGTCAGAGTTTACTGTTGAGGGGAGACATGTTTCTATTTATTTCCATTTTTGAAACAAATGGAAGAAGAATAATTAGCACAACATGAGGGATTTTTTTCAGTCTTACAGTTTGGAAGGACCAGAAGGAAGACACAGATAATGTAGTAGGAAAATCGTATTGATTTTTTGCACTACTTTGACAGATTATTTTTTTTTATGGATCATTTTTAATACATTATGTAAAATAGTTTTGCTGGTTAAGTGCAGTTTTCTTTTGGTGTGGAGGGAAAAAAAGGTAGGAATTATCCTCTCCTTAATTTTGCTTGTGGTTGGTTGTGTGTTTTTATGATGTAGGCAGGAGAGAAAGCTGCTGATCTATGGTTTTGATAACATTTACCTCCAATATGCTCTTACAATGCTCTGCTCTTTAGCCTTTTTGACCCTTTGTGGAGCCATTAACCATTTCTTTCTTCTTCCATTTTTTCAACAAAAATGTGTTGTATTTTCCCCAAGACATTTCTCTTGTTTGGTTCTTTGTGTTTCTTTTGTGCCTTTGTGGTATCTTACTGTTCAGTGCAGCTCACAGTGTCCAAAGGGATTGAACATTAGAAGTGCTTGTGTCATCCCAGCCTGGGGATGGGAAGGAGGGGATGCTTTATATTGAAGTGTTTGCATCTATGAGATATATTTAGATTAGATATTAGGAAGAAATTCTTTACTCAGAGGGTGGTGAGGTACTGGTTTCCCAGAGAAGTTGTGGCTGCCTCATACCTGGAAGTATTCAAGGCCAGGCTTAGAGCAACCTGTTCTAGTGGAAGGTGTCCCTACCCATAGCAGGGGGGTGGAACTGGATGATCTTTAGGATCCCTTCTAACCCAAACCATTCCATGAGTCTATGGCCTACACATTCTCCTAAATATAAGCTACTGTCTCTTACCTGCCCAGCAGTGTAGAGCTCGATGTGTGTCTGAACCTTAGACTGTAATAAAGTGCACAACAAATTAATTACAGATCATTTAAAGTCTGTTTAAGAAGTTGATAGTACATTCCTAAGAATGAAAACGTGGGATTCTAGGATAAACCCTCTGTGACTGTGCTTCATATTCAGTGGTGATATCCCAAAAGAAATCATCTAGGTGCCTAAAAGTATTTGCCCTGTAGAGTGCTCTGATATCAGGTCTTTATCAGGTCCTTGAGAAACTGAGAGGCTTCTAGACTTTGTTCTGAAAGCATATAAAAAACCCAGCAGGAAGCAGCTAATAATCTGCTGTCACATTGTTGGTAAACTCGTATTGGAACACGATCAGGAATATTATCCCGACGGCCGGCTGGTGCTGTGCACAGTGCCCAGGGCACATCACCGAGATCGAACTGCGTTTAACGCGTTAAAGCAATCCATCGAGCTCTGTGTGCTCTACTGGAAGGGATCATGCTCCGCAGTGCAGCCACGTGCTCCGGAGCACTGTGTGCTCAAGATGAGCTGGTTGCTTTCTAATGCCAAGTGGAGTGTTTAATTCCAGCTCTGAAACACATCTGCTCCAGTGGACCTCTGAGGCTGTGTAAGTGACAAACGGTGCTTCTGACCAGGAGGTGTTTGGGTGCAGGGGGAACTGGGGTGTGCAGTCTTGTTTCCAGATCCATGTAGCAGAGGTGTCAAAGTGTGCTGTGTAAGTCTGGGCTTAGGAAAGCTTCAGGATCCACTGAAATACTGGGGAAGGAGAAGGAAGCTGCCTGCCAGTTGTCTTGTTCTCCAGTTATTGTGGTCTTGCTGTGTTGCTTTGTGTTTGTCAGACTTCCTTTTAGGAAGCAAACATGTCAGAGGTGATTGAGTATTCATCAAGGGTGGAATTCGTCTACTCAGACTTTTGGGGTTAATTTTCTCTTACTGGGAAAAGGACTACTAGCAAGCAGTCTTGAGGAAGCAATTCTCATTATCACTTCATGTGCCTTCTGCACGGATTAGTTTAACAAGGTTATGGAAAAGAGCAAATATGAGTATTTTCCCTGCCTACAACACAGCTCAGAAATATAAATAGCAAACAATATGCTGCAGGTCTGGAGGTTTTCATTAGTCTTGATTTGCAGGACAGCAAAAGGGAATATTTGCTTTCTATTAGCGCCTTATGAAAATGCCTGCCAAAATGTTGGTTGTTGGTATCTAGCTGTATCTGTACAGGACATAGCAAAGAGCTGAATCCGAGGTGGTGTAACTGCCCATGGGTAAGATGAAAAATACTATTTTCAAACTTTGAGAGTTCCTGTTGTAGAGCAGCTACACTAGATTTAAATGAGTTGTCTTAATAAGCTTTTAAACTATAGTCAGACTTTCAGAACACAAAGTTGCAAGAATACCTAAAGAGAATGGGGGACAAGGATTTCCTGATAAATTATAGCTTAATATTTTAGAACAGTCTCTTGTGTTTATTAAAAGCAATATAAAATAATGTAATCTCAGGCTTTAACCAAAGTTGGAATTTATTTTTAAGACGTTTAGGCTGTAAATACTTCACTACTATGAAGTATTTTCATGCACTCTTGATTTGAAAGAAATAGTTGTCCTTTGGGTTAGTTGTAGTTCAGATATTTCAGTTTGCTACTTCCTGCATTTTGGAAAGAAAAAAACTAACCAAACAAACAAAATACCCTTTAATAATAAAATAATTATTTTTAATAATAAAATTATTAAAGTTGCCCCCAGCCATGTTATCTTTAGTAAAATTGAAGCCTTGTGTTCCCCATACTGAAAGTATGTCATAATCCAAGTATTTTTTTCCTGCTGGTGTGTTTTTATACACTTTCATAGAATTTTTCTTTACAGGCAATATGGGAATTTGCCTGTCACGCTTGGTTTCACTGGTGTGTATTTTATACAGTTTCAGACAGTTTTCAGCAGTCTTCTGAAAGCAGCCCAAAAGACAATGGGAAGAGCTAAGGGAATGCAATGGAAAATGTGGCTAGACTAGCAAGCTAAATATTTCCTGAAAATTCAGTCACGAACTTGAAATCATGCCAGTTACCATGGCCCTTGCTTGGGTTTGAGTTGTGATGATTGCTTGCCTGCTTCAGAGTTTAAACTTAACCTTGAAAAAGCTTTTGCCTTTGCTGCAGCCATTTTTGGCAGATCTTAAGTACTCGTTTTTCTAGTTCTACTTTTCACTTAAGTGTTTGCTTTTTTTTAATATATTTCACTTACCTGAAGAGCTCCATTATAAACTAATAAATCTAACAATCTCCAAATTGTGGAGAAGGTACTAAGAAAAAAACTTTTTCTCCTGGTTCTGTTCTTCTCTGTTAATTCCTGCTCTTTTGTAAAAGTCAGTCTGATTAGAAAGAATAATGGCCTCTTCCCCTAAAATGGAGTACAGAACTTTAAAGCTTTGTGGCTGCCCAGAGAAACTCTGGCTGTCTCATCCCTGGAAGTGTTCAAGGCCAGGTTGGATGGGGCTTGGAGCAACCTAGTCTAGTGGAAGGTGTCGCTGCCCATGGCAGGGGGTGGAATGAGATGATCTTTAACCCAAAACGTTCTGTGATTCTGTGGTTATTATGAGTAAGGTAATTTTTTTTTTGCTAATGTTTACAATGCCCTTATAGTTCTGTGCTAACACAGCATTTCAGTTCTGTGCAGTTCAGGTGCTCATCCTTCCTGTTGTCCCCATCTCCAATTAGAGGATGTTTACCACAACACGGTGCTGATGTCTCTAAAGCTATTTCAGCAGGAGGGTAAGAGGTTTTCTGCAATAAGGGTCTGTAAATGAGTCTCTCCGCCTGCCTGTAGGCATAACTTTATACAAACATTACATTCTGAAATGTTTTTTCTCTTCTGCCTGTGTCTTACCCCTCCTTTATGTGTGTAAGCGAGGTAGTTTAGGTGAACGTGACTTTGTGACACAGCTGCCCTCTCACACAGCCATCCTCCTCTAGTTTCACTCCCTATCTATAACTCCAGCCTCCCTCCAAATATGAGTCTGTACTGCCTGCTTGCTCCCCTTGTAGTGGGAGGGACGGACAGGAGACAGCCCTGCTGAGGGTGAGACGTCTTCCCACCAGCCCAAAGTTGAACATTGCTCTTGACATGATTGCCAGAAGAGAGAGAACTTGCCCTGCAGGAGGGAGGGAGGAAGATTCAGAAAGAGTCAGAGGAGATGAAGGCTGGCTGGAATTTTCCTGAGATTTCTAGGGCTCTTCTCCTTTGGCAAGTACATCCTCCCTGTTTGAGGCCTGCTGGCTTACAGCAGCTGCTGGCACAGTGTCAGGAGCTATGCACCATTACACTGAAGCACACGAGTTCTGTTGGTTTTACAGGCACAGTTAAGAGCTGGTCATGCTCTGGCAGTCTTGATGATGCCGAATTGCTTTGCTGTCACTTTTTATTGCAGCATCTAGGGCTGTGAAAAGCATAAGCAGCCAGACTTACTTACACACCCCACAGATTTATCCCGGCCAAAGTATGTATAAAACTGTGAGCTCAAATCAAAACTTATGGCAGTCTGACTGCAAGCCTCTAGCCATGGATTTCAGTGAGCTTCAGGAGCACATACTCATCAAATTCATTAGTTTCTGGAATGAGCAGCAACTGCTAGAGTGAAAAATGTCTCTTTGATGCAACCTCTAAATATGCCTGTGTATCTTAGAAAATAAGACAGGAGAAGAAAGCTTATAGGAAGAAACAAAAGACAGCCAAGAGGAATCTGGGTATCTGAGAAGTTGTTTTGTATGATGGACATTTTACTTAATCCTCCCTAATATAAATCTAAGCAGCTCCCAAGGGATGATGGCAGAAGGTGGAAGTGTGTTGGAGACTTCAGCAGCACAGGGCAGTGGTAGTTTCTACGCTGAAGTGTCCAGGAGCAGAATGGTTCATCTCCCTATGCTTTGGCCACTACAAAGTAGGATTAAATTTCTCTTCTACACAAGGACCTTATTCCAATATTTGAATTAAAAGTAATGAGTGTTTCTGTGATTCCCAGGTGGAGAATGACAGAAAAATGTTAACTTCCCTGGAGCTGGCGTTGGCTCTGCCATGGACTGGTGTCCTGCTGTTGCTGCATCTCCAGGAAACTGCACTCAGCTCACACCGAGGCCCCACGGCTGAACCCCGTAAGATACCTCACTTTCAGAGCTGGAGTCAGGACAGTGTGTTGCTCCTTTAATTACAGTCTGAGAATTAGTTTCAGATGTGGAAGAAAGCAACAAAAAGAAATGGTGAGCGTTTCTGTATTGCTGTTACATTGCACGAAGATGATTCAAAAACAGTCTCGTTTTTGTAAAAAAAAAAAACCCTGAAGTAAAAATGGTAGAGAAGAGCCATCCAAAGGTTTTCTCTGAAGGCTCCTGTATGTTGCTGCCAAACCTTTACAAGAGGAGTTAAATTTGAGAATTTCAATATGTGATTCCAAGTATCCAGGTTAGTGTTTACTCAGAATCTAAAACTGTCTGGATTAAATGTATGGCTGCTTCAGGCAAAATGTTTGGTTTACTTTCCTGGGGTAGGAGCTAGGAGGATGAGATCTCTGTCTTGATTGTATATCTACCTTAGGAATTTCAAATCATTTTAAAGTACATGATTTATGGAATTAAATGTCAAGTTCCATGAGTTTTCCAGTCTGTCAATACAGAAATGACTAAGGATTCTTTGGAAGCTTTTCAGTAAATGTTTTTGTTGATTTAACCTTGCTATATAATGTTGTAATTGTACAAAACAGTTTTATAGGCCTGTAGCCTTTTGTAGGGACTATCTGCCTTTGCAAGAGTGTGCAGCATTCACAGCCATGTTCCCAACTTCAGTCCTGCACTGAGGGCACATTGCCAGAGGTGTTCCAGCACTGGGCAGACCTGCTGTGATAGGGGAGTTTATTGTGTCTCCCCTTCTGGTTTTGCACTGACTGATTAAAGCTGGTTCAGGTATGGCCTTTAGTGGTCACAGCCACACTGTCTGCTGGGACACAGGTGTGCTCCAAACCTGGAGCCAGCTGGTAGATCAGGTAAATGTGGTGTGAGGCACTAGAGGCCAGAACCTGGTGTTTCAATTCCTGGTGCTGTCACTGTGGCATCTCCAGTGGGAGAGCTGCTGTGTGCCTGTGTGACAGGACATGGCCAGTGGCCAGAGCAGCACTGAGAACATGTAAGTACTTTAATGAAGGTGTTTGGAGCTGACTTGACCCCGTACTGCAGTCAGGAAGGGGGGTTCCGTCCTGCACAGATCTCTGTTCTGGTACTAGCAATGATCTGACTGATTGTATAACTGCACACAGAATCCTTGAAGCTGGAAAAGATCTCCAAAGTTGAGTCCAAGTTTTGACTGATCACCACCTTGTCAGCTAGACCAGAGCACTGAGTGCCACGTCCAGTTGTTTCTTGAACACTTCCAGGGATATTTCTTGAACACAATTCAGGGACAATGACTGCACCACCTCCCTGGGCAGCATGTTCCAATGCCTGACCACTCCTTCCATGAAGAAATCTTGCTTATCCAGTTGAAAAGAAAAATTGTACCAGATTAACAAGCTAATTTCAGTGACTGTGTGGTTACACAAATGGTATTACCAGCACAAAAAAATTACTAAAAGCACATGGCTGTGGTTAGTAGGAGGTCAGTATCTCTTCTCACTGGCCACACAGTCTCAGAACTGCATAAATGACTTGTGAGACTTATACTTCCCCAGAGAATTGGAAAGAGAGATTGCAAATTGAACAGACTTTACAATAGATATTTTTGCAGTGAGAGTCTTCTGTTCTCTTAAGGAAGATGTTAACATAAAGGTCCATGCCTCAGCTTGGACCTTCAGTTAGGGAAATTTATTTTGTGGCGAGATGTCCTCAGGATCAGCCTCTTGACTGGACACTGATAAGTTACTGCAGTAAGAATTAGTGACAGAATGGAAGCAAAGTTTGACTTAAAAATAAAAAGGCATCTTTAACTTTCTTTGTTATAAAAAACAGTTTTTCCATTGCAGGAACAAGTTGAATGTACATAAGTGTGATCCTAAAGAAAAAAGGAGATTGTGTTGCTCAAACCTCTATTTTTTTACTTTTCCTTTTGCAGAAAAATCCACAAATCCTTCAATGACTAACTAAGGTCCTGTTCTCATGATTTACCTGATTTGCTTCTCCTGGAGCCATGGATGAATACAGCCGCTTTGTGGACTGGGACAAAATGGAGGTGAGTGCCCAGAGCCAGGATACAAAAGAACTCACCTGCACGGAGTTTCAGGAGCTCAAGCAGCTGGCCCGGCAGGGCTATTGGGCCAAAAACCACTCTCTGAGAGCCAAAGTGTACCATAAACTAATCAGCAATATCCCGTGCCGCACAGTGACCCCGGACGCAAATGTGTACCGGGACATCGTGGTGAAGATCATTGGAAAACGCAGCAGCAGCTCCCTTCCGCTGCCAGAGTTTGTGGACAACAGCCTGATCCCCACATACTGCCTGAACGCAGAGGGCATTGGGGCGGTCAGGAGGATCATTCTGTGCATTGCAAATCAGTTCCCGGACATCTCCTTCTGCCCCACGCTGCCGTCGGTGATCGCTCTGCTGCTGCACTACAGCAAGGATGAGGCCGAGTGCTTCGAGCAGGTCTGTCGCATCCTGGCCTGCAACGACCCGTCAAAGCGATTCATTGACCAGACCTTCCTGGCCTTCGAGTCCTCCTGCATGACCTTCGGTGACCTGGTGAACAAGTACTGCCAGGCAGCCCACAAGCTGATGGTGGCAGTGTCCGAGGACGTGCTGGAGGTGTACTCAGACTGGCAGCGGTGGCTCTTCGGAGAGCTGCCCATGGTGTACATTGCGCGGGTCTTCGACGTGTTCCTGGTGGAAGGCTACAAAGTTCTCTATCGCGTCGCACTGGCTCTTCTGAAATTCTTTCACAAAGTCAGAGCTGGGCAGCCCATGGAGTCTGACAGCATCCAACAGGACGTTCGAGCCTTCGTGAGGGACATCGCGAAGTCAGTGTCTCCAGAGCGGCTCCTGGAAAAAGCCTTTGCTATCCGCCTTTTCTCTCGAAAGGAGATCCAGCTTCTGCAGATGGCCAACGAGAAGGCTTTGCAGCAGAAGGGCATCACGGTCAAACAGAAAAGGTAGGGCTCACCACAGGTAACCTGAGTGATCTCCAGAGTTTTCCCAGTGTGTGGCACAGTCAGACAGCCCTGGCTGACTGGTGTGGAAGTTCCACTGGTGCATGCTGGCGGCTGCTGATGCTTTTTCTCTGCAGGAAAGGTCAGCAGCTCCAAAATTAAGCATTGCTTGGGTTGTAATGGGAAGTGTAACTGAAGTGTTATGGTATGAGAGGAACAGAGCAGTTTCTCATAGCTTAGTGATGAATTTATACAAGTATATATTAACTACAAGTATGCTATCTCAAAAGTATGTTTCATAAGCAGTTTTTAAACTAAAAGGCATTTTAGCAAAGTTGGAAAAAACACTTATAAATTACTTGAAAGAAACATACCTAAAGAAATGTGAAAATTGAGTCTTAACAAGATTATTTGTATAAAATGTGGATTTGATGCTGCCCAGTCCTGTGAATTCAGCAGCTTCTTTAGTGCAAGGCACTGTCACAACTGGGAACATTTTGCCTAACTGGGGAGCTCTTTTAACAGAGCAAGGAAGAAATAAGTCTTATTTACAGGCTACTTTTTAAATTAATTTGACTGCAAACCTCCTGGAAGTCAAGAGTATAGTTCTTACAGGTAGGAGTTGACCTACTTTGTGACAGGTTCATATACTATTAGAAAAAAATGATTTTAAAAGATTAACGGAGGAGAAGAGCGAGTATACAGATCCAAAAAATGATTGTGTAATCACAAGTTCTTCTCAGACATAAGGGGAGGAAGAACCAGCTCTGAAACTAGTGAATAAAATCCTGCTCTGATGTGATAGTAAAAGCCATATTAATAAAAAGCTTAGCTGAAAGGCCTTTTCATGGATATAGAAAAGGCAGCAATGTATTTGTCTAAACAAAATCAGCATCTTGCCAAGTGCAAATTTACATGCAGGTAAATGCTGATGGTGTGTGTTGTGTTTTTCTAGAGGCCTCTGACAGCAGAAAACTTCTCCCAACCATTTTTGAACTTGAAGTTTAAGTGTTGGACAGTTTTACGAGTTCCCTGCCCTCTGAAGAGAGGGTGACTTCCACAAGTCCCCTGGGTCAGTGAGTGTCATATCTAGAACTTGGAATTCTCTAAATCTCCACTGATGTAGTAGGATCTTCCAGCCAACTGTGTTGCTGAGTTAGTTACAGTAGTTGCAAACTGATATCATTCCATGGTATGGAAATACATACTAAATACATTTCAGCCTATAAAATAAGTGTTAGCTGAACCTCCTTCATGTATCTATAAAGTTCCGTCTGGTCTTTCCCAAGGATTAATTTTTATACTCACAGTTTGGTTTACAGTCAGCTTCTGCATTTTCCTGTCAGTCTCAAATATTTCAAGGCCTTTAGCCACTGGATTGTCACACTGGGGACAGTTCAGACCATTGTATTTGAGACTTGTGAACAGAATATTGACTCTCCCAGTGTGTCTTTTCTTCCTGTTAGGAAGTTCAGGAGACTTGCAATATCCTTTCTGAGTCTATTCTTTAAAATTATAATGAGAGCTTTAAATAAAAATAAAAAATAAATAAATAAAAAGCCCACACACAAAGGAAAACAAAACATACCCTAGCCAACCACAGAAACCCCCAAAGCTCCTGCTGTGTTAAAGGTTGCAAAGAAATTCTCACTCACAAGAGTGATGCCTTCAAAGCAAAATACAGTAAATATACCCAAATAAAGCCAGTAGTTACTGCTATAGCAAGGCAGAGCTGCTACTGAAAAATTTTTGTCCTCTCTTGGCTCCTTTGTAAACGCACTGAAACTTTTCAGTGTCCCCAGACAACAGTACTGCTGGGAGCTTGGCTCAGTTTGGGTCTCAGAGTGGGCAGATGGAAGTGCAGGAGAAGTGAGCTGTTCTCCAGGGCACCTTGGGATGCCAGAGAGTTCTCTTCTCCAGGTGTGTTTGGGCTGTGCATGGAGATGATGATTAATTTTCCAATCACGTAAAAAAGGAGAAAAAATAGAAATATAAATGTTTTAACCTGTCTGTTTTTCTCATGCTTGGTGACTCAAATCAAACCTTGCTTTGTTTCTCTCCAGGCTCCTTTCACTCACTTTGTCACGGATATAGGAAGTCACTGATCTTTTCTATCTTTTTTTGTCTTTCTCCTTGTACGTCCTCCTTCTGTCCATTCATCTCCACTGCACCCCTCCTGTTTGCAGTCTTGCATCTCCCAAAAGGTAGGTTAAAACGCTTGAATCTTTGCTCTTTGCTCATTCCTGCTGTCTTTGGCTTGTTATTTTTTCCAGGGCCATCATGTATTGCTAATGCTGGGGCAGGAGAAGCAGGGCAGCAATCAGAGCATCCTATTGCTGTGCCCCATCTCCTGAACACACTCCTGCAAAGTTATTTCACAGCACCTGCAAAGCTGTAAGAGAAGGGATCATGGGCCCAGGGAGTCAGCACAGTACTTCAGACAGCAATACACCCCTGTTTTCCAGAGTGGGAAGGGGTAATGTCCATGGCTATAAAGGGTCATTATAATAATGGTCCTTTCTGCACTGGAAGAAAAGGTGTTATTTTTTTTTAAAACATCTCAAATAACATGTTTTCAGAGCGGTTAGGAACCATCCCATGTCCAAAGCTGGTATATGCTGCTGCATTAGATGTGAGACATAGTCAACTTTTTATATTCTTTGCAAGCTTTCTGCAGTTAACTGGAAAGATTTTGGACTGACCCCAACTTAGCACACTCCTAAAAGTGGCCTGTCTCTATTCATACTAGATTATATTTATTTTTAAGTAGGTAGGGTTTTTCTGGAGGCAAGAAGACAAGACTTTTTTTCGGTGTCAAGGAAGTCAGAGTTACTCAGCCGTAGAGCATTAATGGTTAATGAAGTCATTCAAGTCTTGGCCTGAAAAGTAAATCTTAAGGAACAAAACCCAGTGAGTGGATTGTGATACCCGATAGCAGAGAACTTGGAAAGAGAAAGGCTGCCCTGTGAGTATTAAATACCATGGATATTTGGGTTTAAATTAATGCCTTTGAGAATCCTCTGGCCTTGCTGCAGGTGCCCTGAGTTAACTTTAGTGAGTGATGCACACTAACATTTGTACTAATTTATAAAATCAAAGTTGGAATTAACTTCCTCATGTTTTCGTGTTAGAAAGAACATCCTAACAGACTTACCAAAGCATGTTTCCTACCATAACTTGTGTGTTGAGGATTTTACCTCTAATAAATCATCAGACTGTTAATTCCAGTCAAGCAAATCTTTGGCTTCTGTGAATTATTTTAGTGCAGTTAGATTGTTCTGAAAGCAGCAGAAAGCGTTGATTTCTTCTAGGAAGCAGATTTGGTTTGAGGGGATTTAGGGAGATGCAGGGTGTCTGTCGACACTAATCTCGACACAGGATTAGGTTTCAGGTTCATATACCAAAAATGATTTACGTTATGATGTGACTGAAAAAGAACATCTTCTTTTACCCCACAGTTATGCCCTCACTGACATTATAGTGGATTTTAAAAATAATGCACCCCCTCTAAGATTTGACCTGAGCCAGAGTAGAGCAGGAAGATGTAATTCAGTGAGTAATCTTTGGAGTTGGGTATTTGTTGTTCTGGAAATAATACAGGGCACATCCCCTGTGACAACTGCTACTGCATGTCCTCAACGTTGGCTTTATCTTTGGGAGCTCAGGTCTCTGAAGCACATTGTATAAATGATATTCCTGGATGTTCCTATGAAATTAACAAATGCTGCTTTATTAAACATTAGTTGTGCTGGTTTTCTAACTCTAATTCCTTTGGGATAATAGCAGTAGAACAAGTCTTTCCAACATCAGCAGTCAAGAGAAAGTTGTCATGCTGATCCAGGTAAGTGAGGAAAACACTAATGCAGGGTAAAGTCTTCTGAATTTGTTCAGTTCTAGTGGTAGATTTTTATGCTGTCCAGATTTACTGTTCTCTCAAGCAGCAGTGTTTTTACCAGATAACCCTGAAAGGAGTGGAGTGGTGAAGGCTAAACTTAATTTTTCTCAATGAATATAAACCAAAACATTTGGGTTTTTTCTTAGCCCACTTGTGTTCTGTTCATTTTCACTCATTTACTACTTTGAAATGCAACTGCCAAACTTGAAGGAGATAATTTTCAGTGTCATTAGATAAATACTGTCAAAAATAAGAGAATTAATACAGTTTAGATACTTGTAACTAGCTGCAATTTTCTGGGATCCCCAAAAAAGTTGTATTTTTGCTCAGCAGCACAGAGTTTGGTTTGATAGGCGTAGGCTGTGTGTGGACACTGTTCCCAACCCAGGGTCGGGTTTCAGTCTCAAACACCTGCAACTGTGATTTGTTACTGAGAAGTAGCAGGTCATTATATTTCACATCCTTTGGCCATGTCCTTTGGTTTAACAGGATGGTGACATTAAATATAAAATGATTTACCATGATATTCAATGGGGAGGAACTGTGTGCCTGGGATGGTTTTAAATTTCTAGTAAATCAGAAAGATCTGTTTGAAAGGTGATATTCTGCCTACATGGCAGGGTTGTGGGAAGACACAGGGTACTGAAAGGGGTGTGTTCCTGTGAATGCTGCTGAACTCAGGGTTGGAATGGGGTTTCAGTAGCAAAGGCTTTAAATCAGCAGTTCAGAGTAGCCAGGAGAAGGAACAAAGCCAAAAGCAAAGGTACCCTGAGTGTGAGAGCCTTTTAGAAACAAGAACTGAAATTTGGTTGCCCAAACAGCTCACAGAAGTGTGAAAAATGTGCAGACCAGGCATACAAATAATTCTAAGGCTTGCTTGAGGTGTAAGTTTTAAACTGTTGTGACGTTTGTTACTAACTCTTAGTCTATTTATCATCATTGCTTTTCCTCCAGAAATTCAGTTGATTGCCCTGAATAAATTTTAATTTCTTAAATGTGGGAAAAAAAAGTAAATCTTGATTTCTGCTGAACTGAAACCAAGGCTTTGTCTCTCAGTTCTGTTCCATAGGGCCACCAGTTTTAGGTACAGACCTGACAGGACACAGAGCGTGAGACCTAAAGTAAGATTCTGGAGACGTGGGTTCAAGATTAGCTCCTACTTTGCTTCAGTGGATTTCTCATTTGCCTCAGCTTGCTGTGTGTAAAAGTACAAGTAATGTCCCTAGCCAGTGATACTCTAACTTTGAAAACCCATTAATAGTTGCAGCCTGCTTAAATAGGTGCCCATAAAAGTCCCTTGCATTAAATAACTCAGGGTAGCAGTGCAAGGAGTGATTTGGCTCACTTGGCTAGAGGAAGCAGTAATTATTAATTTTTTTAAGTGACCTAAGGAATCGCTTCATTCAAAATGCTAACATTTAAGGCAGGTACAGTGAATTCCAGAAAGCTGTTCCCAGTGTCTCCAAGCAAGCACCACTCTGAAGTACAGTGCAAATGCTGCTGATTTTTTGGTACAAGCGTGAAAAATTTAAAAAAAAAAAAGTGTGTTTCAGGGAGTGAGCTAAGCTATCCAGATCCATGCAGATGTACAATATTGAGGGCCTCTTTATGTTCCATGAAACTGAGAGGAAAGAAATGTGTAATTATCAAAAAAACCCCATGAGAAACAGGCAAATACTTGCACCTGAACCCTCACATGCAGAGCATTGATAAAGCTTTATTTAACACCTGGCTGCCCCTGAAGTAACTCTGTCCTTTGTAACTTCTGTGTCTTTGGCTGTCACCCTTGCATTTTAAGCATTTAACCTAGACTGTGGAAGCAAATAACACTTGTTTAATCCCCAGGCTCTGTGTGCTTGTTTAATCTGAGAAATGAAGGCTTCTTAAGATGGTGATGATTGTTACCTTCAAGTGTTTAAAAGCCATTAATCAATCTTTATAACTGTATCAGACTCCTTTGAGGTGTACAGGGGTTTCCTTGCCAGTGTCAGTGTCCAGCATTCCTTAATGTTCTAAAGCTCCATCCATAACCATGATCCCAGGAACTTTTTTTCTCCTTAATGAAGTGGAAGTCATTGATAATTACATGTTTCCAAGAGGTGGAGCTTCTCAAAAGCTTCAAATATTTGCCTTGGATTAAAATTACTTACCCTGGTAATACTGATTCCTCTAAAGTTTTTGAGGGTTTTAGGAATTCTCTAATCCCATTATACGGGCAGGACCTCAGAGGTGGCAAAAATACTACCCCTTTCTCTCAGATCCTGGCTGTTTGTTTAGGTATTCTGTTCTCTGTGCTTAAATACAAGTGCCAGTGAAACTGTCTCAAACAGCAAATGTAATTTGTGCTGTTGGAGGCCGTGGTCATCCTCACTGGCTCAGTGGTGTGTCCTCTGTATGTAGAGGTGCAGGCCACATCTGCCATACAGAGGAATAAGGATTTCAGTCAGGCCAGATCTGTGTCCCTGAGGATATGTTAAATTGCAGTAGTTTATTACCTTCACTAGGTCACAGCCTTCTAATCCCATGGGCTGGAGCTGGCCAATAACTTATCTCCTGGAGTCTGTTAGTGTTCAGTTGCCTTCTCATGTTTTAGTTCAGTAATCCAAGACTTGTTAAATTATTGCTTTTCAATGTTCTGTGTTGTGTTTCTCAGGCAGAATGTGCACTTGGCAGTTCATGCTGAGAACTTCAAGTCAGAGATTGTCAGTGTGAAGGAGATGCGAGATATCTGGTCGTGGATCCCAGAGCGGTTTGCACTATGCCAGCCCCTCCTGCTGTTCACCACCTTGGAACATGGCTGTAGTCTGAGCAGGTAAGGAAAACCTCCTCTCTCTATTGTAGGGCAGAAAGGAGCAACTGGTGAACTGTTTGCTGGATTGACAAAAAGGCCATGCTTAGTCAGAACTTGATCTGAAGAGTATGATTAGCAATTGGATGTAAATGTGGCTAATTCTTGTTACCTACAGCATTTGACTGGGATATTTCCTATGCCAGAATATGGCAAGCCATTTTAAACTGTTCAAGACAAATTGGAAAAGACAAATTTGGTTCAGTTCACAGATTCTCCTGGTCTGAGTCTGGTTCCTCAGTGGGTTGAATGGTTCAACTCATGGCTGCTCTGCAAGCACTTTTGATAGATAACCACATTCAAACTCATCCAAGGAATAAGAACTGAAAACCGGAGGTTCCTCTACCTAGGAATCTGGTTGGTTTTATTTTTTAAGTGGGATAATCTAGGTATGAGTTGTCCTTGCATGTGGCAAAGAAGACTATAACCCTATAGCTCCTAATAATGACTTTCATCAGCAGTTGAGGTACTGAGGCAAGGAGTGACCTGCTCTCCCACGTGCCTGTGAGGAAGAGCAAAAGCAAGCAAAGAGAATGCATCATAATTAGTTTCCACGAAGACCTAAAGCCTTTCAGACACAGCCATCAGTCCTCTAGGTTGTTTCACAGTCCTTTAGTTTGCTTTAATTCAAAATGCTGTAAAACACTGCTGTTGATGTAGGTAAGCTTCTGGTTATTCTACAGAGACATAAACTGTGCAGGTGACTGGGCAGAGAACAACTGCTTGATAATATTAATTTGCACTCAGCTGTATTATTTACATGGACTGTGTAAAGTATTTGCAGGAATATTCTTGGTCTTCAGATGTTTTTTTTGCCATGGCATCAATTGGAGGAGGAGGAGGTGGTGCCAGACACTGAGGCGGAAGGGAGCTGCAGTTGGTGGTAGTTGAGTGCTCATTTTTGTGTGCTCTGCACTTCAGGTTCTATTCCCACAGCGAGGGACATGAACCAACTCTGCTCCTCATCAAGACAACAGCAAAAGAGGTGAGTGAGGTAAAAGACAAGTGATTAAATGGTGGTTTGGGCAGTGTGTAATGCTGTATTGCAACACACATCTGTTTGTAGTAAAATGAATAAGCAAGGTTTGGTTTTGGTTTTTTAACAATCCATACTTTAAATTATTCTATTTTTTGGTTATAAGACTATTCATTCTTGGGTAGACCTTGCAAACCAGGTCTTGGTTCAACTGCTTTTTCTCTTGCACGTAATGCGGGATGATGGACTTACTTTGTTCTTGGGCAGACTCTGAATTGCAGAATCAGAGAGACAGGGTGGGAATTGTGCCAAACTTAACAACTCATAGAAGATATGTTCATTTTCTCAAGGATATGAGGAGAGGAAGTAGCAGATACTAAATGGTATGAATAATATTGGACTACAAAATAGGAAAACAAAAGCCTTAGGTTCATCTCATTCTTGATTCAGAAAAAAGTAAGCCAAGGAAGCTCTGAGAACTTGAGGAGGAGTGCACAGGTGCCTTATCTCTGCTCTGCTGTGTGTGACAATATTGGACAGCATAATGTGAAAACAGCAACATGCTTGTTTGAAAAATTAATACAAAAAACAATAAGTCTTCCCAGAACCTTCTCGGGAGGGCACACAGGAATTTCCTGTAATGGTGTTGGTTGCCTGTGCCACTGTGCGTGACTTCTAAATATGCTGTATATTTAGACAGCACTGAGCTGTTCTTGCAGCCTGTGGGCTTCTATTCCTGCCCGTGTCTCTGCAGGATGACTGTCCATGAACAAGCCCATTTCTACTCTTATTTGCATCTACCTAGTGCTCACCCTCCAGGCCCTTTCATATGTGTATGGTTTCTGGCCATCCAGGCCTGTGTTGAGATATCAAGTGGCTTATGGAATGCTCATGTAGAGGTAGAGGGCGGAATAATTATTTATTTTGCTTCTTGTCCTGTAGCATGTCAAAAGTCTGGCTTTGCAAGGACTGCTGGTTTTTACAGCATGGTTTGTTTCTTACCACTCAAAAAATATTATATTGTTCAAAAAAGAGGTAGAAGAAGAATATGGGGGTGTTTCTTTCATGCTTGTGGGTTTGGAGGTTTTTTATTCATATGTTTATGGTTACCTTTTAGAATTAAGACAATTTGCCTTCTGATTTTTTTGTCTCTAATATCAATCAGGCATATCACATCAAATGGACTTTTGGGTTGTTTAGATTTAGTTCTAAATCTAAATTTAGATTTAAATCTAAATACAGATTATATTAAAAAACCTGGTCCTCAGTAATTTTGTCCTAGGAACTCCACTGGTAATGCTGGTGGAGGCTAAACAGCAAATGTACTTTAGAACAATTCTGTATAATCGTAACTGGTTTTCCAGTTTCTTAGGGAAAAAAAAAAAGCACAGATGCCCTCATCCCACTCTTGGAGCTTCATTGTTTCCTTCCTCTCTGTGCACTTGGCAGGGTTGTTAATTGCTGGTAGCAAAAAACTCTTCTAGTGCAAACAAAAGGATCCAGCTCACCCTTGGAGGGTGTTTCTCTTTACTGGAGACTGGTGAACCCCATGTGGTTTGAGTGGCTGCTCTAAATATCTGAGCTAGTTCAGTGTTGGCTTAGCTAAGCTGTCTTTAACATGCCCTTTGAGATGTAAGAAGGCCACCAAGGCCACTGTTTGACCAGAAAATGTTCAGGCAGAGCTGCTCATACTGAAACTTGAGACAGCACTGTTGCTTTGGATACCGAAGTAAGGGAGTGGGCGTCAGGCTGTATAGGAAGTCTGGAGTGATTTGTGCTTTAGTACCTGGGATACTGTTAGAACATTTCTCCCTTAAGGCATCAGAGATGTGAAATAATTTATGAAACTCTTAGGATTTAAGGGTAACCACCAGTGGATTAAAGCAGTTTAAATCTGTCTTTAGATATCTTGTGCTGCTTTAATCCATTGGTATAGAGACTCTGAAACTTGCACTAAACTAAAACCTGCAGTTTTGGCCTCTGAAATGTCAGTATCAGTGGGTTTAACACACTTTCTCCTTCAATGGGAAGCCTGACCATGCTGTCTATGCCAGGTCTGTGGGGCTTACCTGTCCACTGACTGGAGCGAGCGCCGGCGAGGAGGGAACAAACTGAGTTTCTTTGGAACTGGGGAGTGCTTTGTGTTTAGGGTGAGTAAAACTTTATTGTTGCTGCCCAGTAGCAAGACAGAACCACTGTACTGGTTAACTCTCACCTCCCTTCCACTTAAAGAGGCTGGATTACATGTCTCCCTAATTTTATAAAGTTTATTGAACTCTTAACGTGGAGGAAAAAATTCTGCACTTTGGTTTTGTGGTGACTCTTTTTGCACAGAATATCTTCTTAAAAGACCATAAAATCATCGGGGTTGGAAAGGACCTCTAAGATCATGAAGTCAAATAGCCAATCCAGCACCACCACTGTGTTCACCACTAAACCAAGTGCCACATCCACATGTTTTTTGAACACTTCTAAGTGTTCTACCCCTTCCCTGGGCAGCTTGTGCCAGTGCCTGATAACCCTTTCAGTGCAGAAATTTTCACAATATCCAATCTAAACCTCCCCAGCACAACTTGAGGCCATTTCATCTTGTCTGTCTCTTCTTAACTGGGAGCAGAGCCCAACCCCAACTGGCTCCACCCTTCCTCCCTCCTTTCAGGCAGTTGTGGAGGGAGATGATGTAGAGACGAGAGATGTAATAAGGTAACTGGGAAATTATTGCATCATTGCGTCAAGCACCTAAAAAGGCAAAGGAATAAGGAATATAACATCTGGCCTAATAGACAGGTTGATCCAACTTTTCCCACTGACCATGCTGGTGGAGACTGAGGAGCTGGAATATTCATCCATAAAGTGTGTTCACTAACTCCAGCTCTGCCCTTCTCTGCCTCCCTGCAGCTGCAGCCAGAAGTGGAACGCTACGAGTGGGTGATCATAAAGCACCCAGAACTGGCCACGACTGGGTCAGAGACTGAAAACCATGCCCCACCAGCTTCCAGCACCCTCTCCTCCAGCAGCGTCCCCTCAGACCCCTCAGATCGCCTTTCTCCCTTCTTAGCAGCTCGGCACTTCAACCTGCCTTCCAAAACAGCCTCCATGTTCATGGCTGGCAGCAGCGAGTGCATCATTGTAGGTGAGTCAGTGTGAGAACTCCAGCACAGATCCTCCCCCAGCTCTTCCTGTCCACTTCAGATACATGGTAAATACAGATGACCCCTTTATCTATTTCAGTATCACTTCTGGTAGAGATAAAATTGCCCAAAACCTGACATGATTTCCCATCAAAATCTTCTGTGGGGAAACCTGCATAGAAGCATTTTAGAGAAGAGAGTAACTCATGGCTTTTAGCACAGCCATTCCTTCACACTGCCTAATTCACGATAAGAAGTAGTTCTCAAAAAGGAACTTACTTTGCATCAAAGCTTTTGAAACCCAGAATAACTATAAAACATGTTAATTCTCCAGGAACTTTATTGGATCTGCGCTGCTGCTGACTTTGGCCAAAGTCTGCTTAGTAAAGTTGTCACCTAAATGGGATTTACAAGGAACAAGTATAAAATCATAGTTGTCCTCCCAGAAAGCTTTCCTTGACGCTTATTAGGGCAGCAACTGACCTGTAATTTCCTCTGTAATGTCAAGTGCTGGCTGATTTCCCACCTAGCAGCATGTACGCTAATCATAGAATCGTGGAATTGTTTAGGTTGGAAAAGCCCCCGAAGACCATCAAGTCTAACCATTACCCCAGCACTGCCAAGGCCAACACTAAAACCATGTCCCCAGGTGTCACTAGCAAGCCCGGACACCAACAACACGGACGGCCTTATGTAGATGCAAACCGACCTCTTTATTAAATTTACAAAGCTGCTTATATCCCCTAGCACGCTGGACTAACACAAGGTCATCGGTTCACTGACCAGCCACCCCCCGGAGGGATTGGTTGGACCCAGCAACTCTTACCTCATGTTTTCTTCTTTTGGTCTCATAACAAGACCATAGTTTACAATACTTTTAGATTGTTTTCCTGCAGCATCCTTGAGAGAGCCTTGCTTTCTCACAGACGCCTGTCAGGAAACTGAAATCTCTTTGCACGCAGGCCTGTAACATCCACACCCAGGTGCCATACCCACATTTTTTTTGAACACTTTCAGGGAGGGTGACTCCACCACTGCCTTGGGCAGTCTGTGCCAATGCCTGACCACTCTTCCAGTGAAGAAATTTTCCCAATATCCAATCCAAACCTCCACTAGTGGTTGAGGCTGTTTCTTCTCACCCTGCCCTGGTTCCCTGGGAGCAGAGTCTGACCCCCACCTGGCTGCACCCTCCTGTCAGGGAGTTGTAGAGTCTGATGTATCCTGCCAGCTCCTCCTATCAGCCTTAGGTAAGGGAGTTACTTATTTTTACCATATACTACACTATGTGTGGTAATAAGAGAGATACAGGCTTGGGCAGTAGATACATAGAAGTGAGTGTTGTACATAGTTCCAGCTGTGGACCAGAATTCCCACCCTTGTGATTCCTCACATGTTTTTGGTAGCTGTTCTTTGCTGGTTGCCCTGTAAGCAATAGGAGATCTTCCTTTTTGTTTTCCTAACACATTTCTGTTTAACTTTATTTCACTTCTCTGCATTCTCTGACGATAAGCTCTGTGAACCTTGACATAGACCAACAGATAACCAAGATGCTTTTAACTCCTATGAGTTTTATAGTGATTTAGAAGACCAAGCCAGTGCTCTTACTTACTTATCTTGTTCTTTTCCCAGCTTTGTTTTTTGACTGCTAAGAGAATTATTTGGTTTTTCTTTACTGGAGGGAAAATTTGCAGTTGTAGCTTCCAATATCCTCCAGCACTGAAAAACAAATCTTAAATGCAGGTAGTTGTCAGGCTTTTTTTTCTTACTGAGTTGCATTACTTTTCTTCTTCATTATTATTATTATTATTATTATTACTAAAAGAAATCATCAAATTCTGATATTATCGTTCAAAACCTATGCATTTGATCATATGCTGTTACACCTGAAGACAGCAAGGAGACATCACAGAGGGCTTCCAGTTTTTCCCATGAGAAAAGCACTAAAGTCTTTGTTTTATTTTGGTTTGATATAGCTGTTTCCCATGCTAAGAAATGCAGAGATGCCCTCACCCTGTCTCTGTCTCTTCCCAGGAGGTGGGGATGGCCAGGCTCTGTACCTCGACGCGGATCTGAACCACGGCAGAACCAGCCACTGCAACACTTTCAATAATCAGCCACTGTGCTCTGAAAGCTTCCAGATCTCTATCCTGGAGGTGTGGGGCTTCAGGGACACCATGAATGGTTGATGTGATTATCATTAATCAGCTAGTTTCTCAGTTGTCCTAGGATTCCCAAGGCAAAATCCAAGGCAGGAGCCAAGTTAGAACATCCTTTCTGCTGGGCTCAGTGCTGTTAGTCATTACTGAGTGGTGCACTTGAATGCAGGCCTAGTTGTTTACTCTTATTTTATTTAAGACAGGTCAAGGTGAAGTCATGTATCTGGTTAACTTCTTGTTTCTGCATTCAGGGACAGTTACTGGTAAAAATGAAAATATGATGATCTCGGACCCATCCTGGGTGGATACAGATCCAAATCATGGGATAGGTTTGGAGTCTGCAGTTCCTCGGAGGCACAGCACTGGCTGAGCTGTGCTGCAGGGCTCTGAGCTCTGGAACCAGTACCTGGCCTGAGCCAGGAATATCAAATGTCTGTCACAGGGAACACTGGTGACCTCAGATTTGACGTAGAGCAGTAGTTCCTAAAATCATTGCCCTACTATGAGCCGATTTTGTGCAGACAAATCAGTACCGTTAAGTTATGAAGCTCTTAATTCACACCAGAACCATGATTGCTGATCTTCTCCTTGTACCAGAACCCATGATATGTTCCAGTTGCATATGTTTGAGGAGTCTGCCTCTGAGAAAGGTACCCAGGCTAGACAGTGATATCTCCAAGGCTTGATTTTGTTTACATTCCTATTCCATATCAGTATGATGACTCCAGAGTGACTCGTGTGTTAGGCAGCTGAAAGCCAGAGCATATCTGCAGTTCTCAGAAATGTCCCTTTCCTCAGCTTTCCTGGGAGCTAAAATGAAGCTTTAAACCTGACAATATCTGTGCTTATATCCCTGTGTGTTTGGGGAATTAGACATGGTGATACAGGAGCTTGATGCTCTCCCCACAAGTGAAAGAAGGAAGGCAGGAGGGAAATCTGGGAGTGGACGAGTTTCCCAGGAGAACTCAAGGCAGCACTGTTTCTCCAAATCATGTCTTCCCAGTGATGAGATCCCTCATAAAAAGGTAACAGTTTTCTGCCAACATATTCTGGTAGGGTTTGGGCAGTGCAAAGAGGCTTTTGCTCATTCCTAAGCATTCCTACATTCTCTGCAGGCACGTCCCGTGGCATGTGATGTCCTGAGGCAATTCCCCAGTATCTTAATACAAAAATTGCACTTTCTAGTGTGGAACTTCTGCCACATGAAGCACAAATACATAAACATCAAAGAATAGTCCAGAGCATACAACAGGATGCTCAAAGCTTCAGTGCATAATGCACTGGTAACGTTTTTCACAGCAGGTGAAATGAAGAGAAAGAGAAATTGCTTATTTTATCAACAGTCCAATCTAAAAAGTTGCTGTAGAGTGGGAGAAATGTTATTGCTACTTAAACTTGAAATTCATTAAAAGCAAAAATTAAAAATAAATTATGTTTAAAACTAGGCTGGACAGGGTCACATTCATATTCAGAGGTCAGAGGTGAGTTTTTGGAAGTGTTGGCTTGTCCAGCTTGCCAGCACTGACAATACCACATGGCTTGATAAGGTGTTGCCTCTTGCAGAGAATGTGAACAAACTTAGCAAAAATGTGATTTGCTGTTTAAGGTGCCATTTTGAATTTTTGTCAAAATAACTCTGAAATATTAGCCTGCATGCAGAGCAGTTTTGGGTGTCTTTTGCACCATTTGTATTTGCAACTGGATTTTCTCACCCTGAGAGTCAGCACTGGGCCTTCCTTTCTCCTGCATCCCACTCGGTGAGTTCTGTCCAGCTGTCTTTTCACAAGTTTATGGTAAACTTGATTGAACTGCAAGAGATAATTCAGTTATACTTATGTATTTTGATGTGGAAGAACGTAGTCATATCTGGCTCTCTGCAAACACTGGCTGATGCTGCCTTCCATTTTTCCAAGCCACCTGTGTCACTTTGCCCTTGCAGGTATCCCACAAGTTTCCTCAGACAAAAGAAATCACTCAGAAAGTGCAGGTTCTCCTTAGTGCGGGTGGGATTTCAGTTTTGTTTGCATCTCCTCTTTTGAGCTTGTTTTTGATGCCCTTGGGAAAAAACAACTCAAAAACACAAAAGCATTAATTTCCAGCTTGTTGTCTGAAATTCCCTGGAGCTGCGTGTTGGTAGGATTTGTGGGAGTGTAATATTCTACTCCAAATGAATAAATTTTATCTGCAAAATCTTTGCTGCACCTGGCAGCATGATGGGATTTCCTCTGTCCCATCCCTCCCAGAGGCAACTGTGGCAATACCTTGTCTTAAGCCATATTTAAGAAACATTCCTCAGAAACATGTTCCTTTTCCTGTTCTGTTCTTAGTGCACAGTGATTTGGGTGTTTGGAACCAGAAATAACTCCTGGTTGCTCAGAAACTCATCATAGGATATCAGTATGAGAATCCAAGGAGCAGTACTGGACACCAGGCACAGGGTTTGTTTAGCTTGATAAAGCACTGCCCTGCCACAGCCATCCTGTGTCATT
This sequence comes from Atrichornis clamosus, assembly GCA_013400975.1. Taxonomy (NCBI): domain Eukaryota; kingdom Metazoa; phylum Chordata; class Aves; order Passeriformes; family Menuridae; genus Atrichornis; species Atrichornis clamosus. Next base: position 153,140 of record WBMZ01014814.1, read on the forward strand.
TGAACTGGAATAGCGTGGATAAGCAAGAGGCTGCAGTAACCCAGGGAGAGCAGTTCTACAGTGCTGCATCAACTTCACACAATCCTTGTGTTCAGTAAAAATGGGTGTTGATGTTCCTTGTCATGTGCAAATCCTCATCTGTGATTCCCATTGTGGTTGGGAGACACCTTAGAAGAGCAGCATTGAGACTTGGTTGTCTTTCCAGTAGCAAAGAGGCATTTTTCCTCTCTGTGTGGTTAATGGTTGTTGCTGACCAACAGTATATCAAAGTTCAAACCCTTTGTTTCATGCTTAGCTCTTGAGATGGAGGCCACAGGCTGGTTTTGAAGACAATGACTACAATGGGCACCTTATCAGAAAGTGGTGTTATCTCAAGTACTCCAGCTGTGAAGTGCTTTAGTCAGTTGTTACTTGCAGGTCTGAACAGCTGCTGATGTCGGTTGTAGTCCCTGTTCATGGTCCTACTGTCAGTGATAGTGCCAGACTGATGGGATGGCCCTTGGACAGGGAGCTGTGGGAGCTGGGGACAGCGTCAGCCACCACAGTTCTGCAAGAGCCTGTGTGCTTTCCTGAGAAGCTGCTTTTTGCTTTGTCATATTCCCTTGAAGGCAGAAAATATTAGAAACTCCTGACATCAAAAACTTGACTTCGTTGTAAATGGCATCCAAGCTGTTTGCAGGCCATGGGAACTGTATCCAGCTGCAGGCAGGCTGGACAGTCTTCACTGCACCTGAGCTGTCTTTCCTGCAGCTCCTGCACTTTGGCACGCTCCCTTTGCTTATGAAGCGCATTAATCAGCCTCCTGTTGATAGAGGCAAATTAGCAAATGGAAAGGAAAAACTCCCATTTCCTCTCTAGTGACATATCTAAAGTCAAAATGGAGTGGAGGGATCAGTACTGTTCTTTGAAGGGTTGAACCATGCCAATAGAGATCTGTGGTGACCCACAGATGGGTGACGTGCAGATCCATCAACTGCTCTTCATGTCTGTGCATTGAAATTGTGTACTTTGTCCTTGGAAATTCATCCTCATTTTTGGTGGGGCATAATCTCTGCCCATGGGGACACTGCTGGCACAGCCAGGAGCTGACCCGTGGCACTGCGAGAGCCCAGCTCCTGCCAGTGACACCGAGTCAGGCTGCTGGGCACAGCTGAGGTGTGGGCACCTGGCTGTTCTGCCAGCTCTCTGTCATGAATTTCAGACTATTCATAGTCATGTTGAGTGTGTGTGTACTATTTGGGGTGATGTTTTCTTCAGATGAGTGGTGGTGTGCTGCCGAATTGGTTTTCTACCCTATCTTGGAATCACTGCCCAACGTTGGTGGTATTTTTGTCACTGTGCAGAATCTTGGCCTGTATTAAAGGTGTTTGACTGTGAAGGTTGCTGGTTTCATCCTTTGTTCTGGTCTTTTCCTTCCTGTAGAGCTCAGAGCAAAAGGCACCCTGAAACTGAGAGAAACCAAAGAGCACATGTTCTTTGACAGAACTCTCACTGCCATGAGGTGGTTACACAGTTCTGATCATTTCAGATCTCACAAGACTTCCACTGAGATCAGGTGTCAAACTGACTGTGAAAAACCTCTAGACTGGCAAATTCTGACATGAGCCTTCTTCCCTTTGCAGGGCCAGGGAGCATGGTTTGCCCCAGCCCCGGCTGGGTTTAAAATGGAGTTTAGGGATGTCTTCTGACCACCAACACCTCTAAGTTATGATCAGACCACAGAGTAACCACGGATATAAATTTTAAAAGTGGAATTCCACTAAATTTGGTGGTTTAACCAAACTGCTGTCAGGCAGAAGGGGTTTGGTTTTTTACCTGAAAAAAACCCCACACCTCACCATATTCACCTCATACACAAACCTGACCTTCCTGCGCTACTGTACATTTCCAAGAGCAGAGCTGTGGTTTTAAGGCAATGCAGTGTGGAAAAGAGGGATTGCTGAGCTGGCAGAAACAATTCCCATATGATTTTTCAGCCAGCTCTGCACTGCCAGGAGGGTTTGCTGCACAGGAAGCCCGTGGCCACTAGAGGTTCCTCTCAGCCTGATCCTGTCCCTCCATCACCAGTAAATCCATCCTTGCAAGCCAAAAGAGCTTTCTTTGCGTGATTTCCAAAAGTGACCTGAGCCTTAAATATCGTAAATCGTAATTTTACAACACCCTTAAAGGCTGTAAACTTAATAATGAAGGTGCTTGGTAGCAGGAAGGTGTGAGTGAGGGGTCATGAGGAGCTGAGCAGTGCAGGCACCTGGTTTAGGACCTCACAGCTGCTGTAAACAGAGTGACTGAGACCTGAAAGGGGAATGTGCTTGATTGCATCAGGCAGCAGGAACTTGGTGTCCTGCCTGGAAGGCACAGTGGTGGTCCTGGAAGGTACCTGGAAGCTCCTGGATGATGTCTCACAGGGCTGGAAGTAGCTGCAGGAGCCTGAACTCCTGAAAAAGGAAGGCTGTGCTCTGTCTCACTATGCTATTGCAGTGTGAGAAGGACCTGATGTTTGCTGGTTCTTGATTTCTGGATTTCTTCTGGATTTTCTGTGCAGGTATTCCCATAAATGTCTCAGAGATACCTGCTTCCTTGAGACATGTTTTATAACCAGCTGTGGCACAACATTGCCTCTGGCAGCAAACTTAAAAGGTTTCCTGTGTTTTCAAGGCTCCCCTTGGGTAGTTCCAGTCCTGCCCTGCTATCGCCCTTCCCAAGCACTGCTTTGGGCTGCAGAGCCTGTGCCTGAGCCCTGGGAAGGTCGTGGCCCCACTCCTTGGCTGTGCTCTGGTGCCATGGGCTGCTGCTGAGTGATTTCAGACCATGCAGACAGCTCTTGGGTGGAGCTGGATCCAGACTTCAGCCAGGGGAAAGTTGAGTGTATTCCATTCCTGCTTTGTGATCCTGCTGCTGGCTGCTCCTGGGCAAGTGTAGATAAGGCACCAGGACTATCTGCACTGTCCCTGAACCTGGGGGTGCACCTCCCATTGCTGACACTGCTTCTGTTCATAGCTTGCATGTTGTGTCACCTCCCTTTCCGTTGTTAAATGTCCTCCAGAGTTATGGCTATGCCCTCCACGTGCTTTTGACTGGAAGGTTTCTGGCTGGGCTCGTCCTCCTGATCCCTCAGCTGCGAGGTGAAGGAGGCAGCTCTGGAAACCCACAGGGAGAAGTTGAAGCCCAGCGAGCCAGTGCTCAGTACCTCATCCTCCCAGCCTGCGTGATGCTGGATCCTCTGTCCCGTAAGTGACTGGGAGTGCATGTTTTTGATCTGTGAGCATCCTGGAGCAGCAGCGGCGCTGGCTCCACCAGCTCAGCAGGCCCAGCTGACTGCAGCTAGAACTGTCCCATTGGTGGTGGCTGGGGCACAGTCTGTTCCTCTTCCTTAAACAGTCCGTGCTGCAAAGTCCTGCTGCCTTAAGTCTCTCTGGGTTTATGTGAAGTCTCACTTTTGCCCCTTCACTCTGTGGAGCTCTTGGCTGTGCTGCAGGGAACCAGTCCCTTCCCCCGCTTTTGGGCTTTTGCATCCTTACCTGCTGCAGAGGTCTGAGTACACCGTGCTAGGCACACTCAGGTTGATGAGGCTCTGAATTCAAGCCCAGCAAAGACCACAACTCAAACGAGGTTGCCTGCTCACTGAATCCTGCAGAGCAACAGCTTACCCAGTTTTGTTCAAGGGAGGTTTAGGGCTGAAACTCCATGAGCTGTCAGGTGTACATCCAGGCTGGTATCTTGTCCATGGACTTCTTGCATGGCAAATCATATCTGCTTGAGGGCAGCTCTGGTACATCTGCATCAGTCCTTGGCACCCCAGAGCTGTGCCACGTGCAGCTGTGTCTTTGTGGTGCAGCACTCTGCAGCCACCTGCTCCCCTCACCCGGAAACAACGGGATAACCCTTGGGCACAGTGCAACATGGGAGTCTCGGCTTCCTCACTGCCTCCACAGGCAGAATGCTGTGGGACCTTCCCCATGGCCACACTCACCAATTTACTGAGGGAAGAGGCAGCAATGTCCCAGAGATCTGAGTTTCCTTGGTTTGGCTGCCTGTTTCACAGAACCAGGCAGCAAACTCTAGCACTGCTTCCCACATGGAAGGGCTGCGGTGGGGCTGGAACTCTGCTCAGCTGAGTCCCCCAAGTTACCTACTCTTGAGACAAAGCCAGAGGAAAAAGGATTTCAACAGTTCCACAGCTCACAGAATTGTGGATGCTCGTCTAAGGACGTGCCTAACAAACAGCCATAACCTCTTTCATTAGGCTTTTCTTGCTCTCCAGGAACATCAGCCACAGCTCCTGTGCTATTGTGGGGCAAAGCATCTCCCAGACACATGGCTTTCCTTGCAGCCCCCCATGGGTTGTGCCCCTGGAGTTGACTCCAACTCATAAACTGACCTTGGAACAGTTCAGCTTCAAGGACTGCACGGCCATAACTCCGAGTGTTCCTGAGGGTGTGGATCTCCTCAGGATGGCTTCCTTCCCTAATGAGCAGTAATAGTCTCATGAACAGATTTTTGAAATTGCAGAAGTGGAAACTATAGGAGGAATAACTGACTTGCTGAGGAAATCTTACTAATGTGTTTGACAGAGCCTTGGGGGTAGAGGCAGGGGCAAGTTAGGGCTTTCCAAGGAAGAGTCAGAGCACCTCTCCAGACTGGCTGCCTGCATTGTGCTCAGCCCACTGACAGTGTTGGAGATGCCTCCAGCTTGGGCTGGCCTCTTGGGGAGCATTTCTAGCCCATCTTTAGGAGGGAGATGTGCTGCTCCTTTGGGTAGTGGGAGCAAATGTTTGCTCCAGCCCATTCCCTGAATCACAGCCAGTGCCAGTCCCACCTCCCAGGCTGTCCCAAGAGCTCTTTGCAAAAAAGAGGGTCCAGGGCTGCTCAAAGGAAGTGGAAGGGAAGGCTCTTGTCCTGTAAAGCAGCACAAACATGCTTCAGGCAGAAGCCTTTGGCCTAAATTGTCTCATGACCTTTGCCGTGATCCATCCCTCATGTGGCCAGAACCTGCTTGCCAGGGCTGGATCTGTGTTTCCTTGTAACACACGACAAGGGTAGTGATGGCACCAGCCAGCTCCTGCCGTGCCTTGGCGCTGGCTTTCTGAGGCAGGGGATGTTTTTAAGGGTTTAATGTTTAATCTGCACCCTACTGATGGGAGAACTTGCAGAGGTTACCAGAGATGGCTGCCCAAGGTTCTCTTCTTCCCAGGCTGCATGTGCCTCCAGCTGGTGAAGTTTTCAGAAGCGCAGTGATGTGAAATCCAGGGATATGAATCCATGTGAAAAGCTGCTCACCAGGGCTGGTGAAAGGCACATGATGAACATTTCCCTCCAGGCAGGAGAGCTGCGCTGCAAGCACAGGGAAGAGGGAGAATGGAAAAGTTTTGCATTTCTGGGCAGTGTTCTGCAGGAACACACTGCTCTGGACCATGCAGGAGCAGCCATGTCCAGCAGCGAGCCCTCGTGGCCCCTGGCACTGCCACAGCAATGCCAGTCTGCCTGGTCACACCAAGGCTATGGGACCAGCTCTGCCCCTCCTCAGGCATGGGAGGGTCTCTCGTCTCCCAGGGCTGCAGAACTGGGGATTATCCAGCAGGTCCCACTTGATGCCTGGAGCCAGCCACTGTTCCCTGAGGAGGAGCTCTGCCCTGGCCCTGAACAACCCCAGTGTTCTCCAAAGGACTTTTTCCTGAGCCCACTCTCCCTGCTGCTTGTCCCTCACCATCACTAAAACAACCATGGAGGGATCCATCCTGAAAGCCCCTGGGGACCAAAAATCCCTATATCCCAATCCCAAATGTTCCCTGCTGCCCTTCCTGTGGCCTCTGCCATCCCCAGGGTTCCCTGGTAAGATGCAGAGATCTCCGTCCAAGGGCTGCCCCAGCACTCGGGAGCTTTCCTGCAAGCATGGAAATGGGGAGGGAGGGCTGGGCCAAGAGGATGAGAAGTGCCCAGGCAACGAGCAGTAGCTGGGGTGAGCTAGTGCCTCAGCAGGTATTACTAATACACTTGTACAGGCATCCTGAAATAATGAGCTATTCCTGAGCTCAGCTTCCCCGTGTGATCCTGACTGTGTCAGCTGATGGGAAACTATCTCTGTATGGAAGAAATGGTGTGTTCCTTGGAGAGGCCTGGGACTGTGCAGGCCACCCCTTGCCTCTGGGCTCAGCCAGCCTGGAGCCAGCTGTGTGTGAGGGATGGGTGAGGACAGAGCATTGTCTATCCTGGAGGGGCAATGGAGGAGGCACCAAAGTGAGATTTGGTTGAGATGTTTGTCTGTATGGAAGCTCCCTGTCCTGATCTTAGATAAGGGGCTGGAATCTAATCACATTCCTCCATGTTGAAGGGAGATGTCCTCCCTTTCCTGGCACATGCCAGGACTGTCCAGCCACTTTTTCACTCCAGGAACAGGAGGGTGTTTGGGAGGGAGAGTCCAGTGCAGGACCAGGCTGTGGGGACATCATGGGGGCTGCACTCATCCCAGCTGTCCCCAGTTTCCTTCAGGGACTACAGGTGATTCCCCCTCTCCCAAAAGGAATCACAAAGTTGGTTTTATGCCCACTGTAAAACCTCTCGGTTTGATAAACCCTCAAAGCAGTGCTGGGAAACACTGTGCTTCATTGTCACCCCTGGGCTCTGTGCCATGTCTGTCCTTACCTCTGGCTTTCTGAACAATGCCTAAACTTTCTGAACTAGTAAATAAAATATATAAAATCAGCTTCTTTTAATCAGCTTCTGTTGCACATATGCTGCCCTTTAATTTCTGTGCTGTATTTAGTGGATATGGTAGAAAGAGGAACTGATTGTTTTCATATGTCCCCCACATCTTTCCACTGAGTCTCCTCTCCCTCTTCCCCTTTTCTAAGCCAACATCCCTGTGTGATCTTTTGTCATCTGCAAATGCTCTTGCCCTTTTCATCTGCAGCTACTGAACTTTGCAATATTGGCTGTGTCCTCTCCCAAACCCAGCGGTTAATGCAGTCATGGCTCTGCCCCAGCAAGGAGCCCAAACTGAAGCTGTCTCTGCAGTAGGTGATGCTTGCAGAGCCCGTGACAGCTGCCCATGGTCAACAGTGGCCTGTGACACCTGGCCTGTCACAGCCATGTTGTGGCCACAGGTCCAGGACAGTGTTCGTCCCCTGTACTGGGCGCTGCTGAGGTCCCTCCAATCCTGGGGTCACTTCTGGTCCCCTCAGGCAAGACAGACACTGAGGGGCTGGAGCATGTCCAGAGAAGGCAACATAGCTGCGAAGGGGCTGGAGCAGCAGGAGCAGCGGATGGAGCTGGAGGGGCTCAGCCTGGAGAAAAGAAGGCTCAGGGGGGACCTTCTGGCTCTCCACAACGCCCTGACAGGAGGGGGCAGCCAGGGGGGGTCGGGCTCTGCTCCCAGGGAACACGGACAGAAGAAGAGGAAACAGCCTCAAGTTGTGCCAGATTGCATATTAGGGAAAATTTCCCCATGGAAAGGGTGGTCAGGCACTGGAACAGGCTGCTCAGGGTAGTGATGGAATCAGTATATTCATGGAAGTGTTCAAGAAATGAGTAGGCTTGGGGACAGGGTTTAGAGGTGGCCTTGGCAGTGCTGGGGTAATGGTTGGACTCAATGTTCTTAGAGAGCTTTTCCAACCTAAACTATTCCATGATGGATGGGCAGCCTAAAAAGCACTAGAAAACAGAGGACTGGGCTTTGGAAACCCTGGGGTCATGGTGCAGATCTGCTGCTTTGGTGGCATTGAGGTGAGCAGGTCCACGGCACACAGTCATTTCTCCTACTAAATATCATCTTTCTTGGGTATTCCAGCCCCAAGGGAAGCACATCTCCTGGCAGCAGTGGTGGGTGTGGGCTGAGGCCTGGGGTGCACCTGTAAAGCAAATGTAAATAGCCAGCAGGAACCCAGCAGGAACCAGCTGTTCCCCACTCTACTGAAAACTTGCACTGGAGCCTTTGGGGTTCTCTGAATTTCCCTGTGGTCTGTTCTCCTTGCTAGGACAGGTCTGAATAAGGCCATCTTTGACTAGGCATGATGGAGCTTCCTCCAAAGGAGGTGCTGGATGCCATAACCACAGTCCAAGATGAGCTTGGACAGAGGAAATCCCAGTCCATCTCTGGCACACCAGAGAGAGGTGTAACAGCCACAGACTGCACCAGACTGGGGTCCCACTGGGTCTGCCCCACTTTTCCTGGCTGCAGCCGGCCTTCAGTGCTCAGCCCCCTTTGCAGTGTGCACAGAGCTGCCCCAGCCACCTGAGGCTGGGCTGATGGGGAAATCTGGAGCTTTTTCTGCTCTGTCCTGTCAAGGCAGCTCTAAAATACCACCTCCTAGGGCTCAGCACATCCCTGGCTGTGGGTACCAGCACTTCGGTCTCCAGAGGTTTAGAGGAGAAGGCAGCACATGAAGCTGGAGACAGGGCAGACCTTGAGAGCTCAGCTCAGCACACCCTGTCTTGAGATGGGAATTCTGCACCCTGCAGTTGGGTGATCATTTCTTCCAGCCCAAGAGGAACAGAAACTCCCTCCCACTGCCGCAGCCTTTCCTGTGTTCTTGTAGCCTTGCTCCTTCCCAATGAGATGTTCATTGCAGAGGGGGTGCCCATGCTCTTGGAAAGCAGACACTGGTCTCTGCAGCTGCAGGCAGAAGCCACGGGCTGCCCGCACCGGCGCAGGGCCCAGATAAGCAGATGTCACCTCACCCCCATGATTACCCAACTGTCCTCCTGCCACTGGCAAGATTTTTCACAGCGGGTGTTGGAGGAGAGGAACTGCCTGCAAGGGAGACACCAAACCCAGGAAACACAAAAATGACTCTTAAAATAAAATGGTCTTGTGCCTTTTGCTTGGCAGCAGGGGCAGCCAGGGGCAGCCAGGTCTTGGCAGGCAGCTTCCATTCCCCAGCAAACCAAGTAAGGACATAACGGCCTGAGAGGGGAATAACCATATCAAAGGAAACACGTTCCTTCTCCCTTTCAGTTTGTCTTTGCTCAAACAAAGCGATAACCAAGTGCTGGTTAAGTTGGCTCCCCCAGAGCATTTTGGGTTGAGTTCTCCTGGGCAGCAGGAACATGGCCAGGAAAGCCACTGGCAATGCCGGCTGCCATATCCTTTGCTCAACAGCGGGGCAGGGAGGTGAGGCCGTGGGATGTCCCGCCCCAGTGTGAACTAACAGGGGCTGCCAGGGGCCAGAGCACAGTGCTCGTGGTCCCCCTGGCCAGGCAGTGAGACTGGGGCCCTGCCAGCACCCACACCCAAAAATACATCTGCAGAAAAACTGGTCACTCCAACCCATGCACAGAACAATTACTGGGGACATCTGACCCTGCTTTGGCAAATTTCTTCACCCAGTCAAAAAAATCCTTCCCTAAAGGTATTAGTCAAGCCCAGCAGAGAATGTGTGCAGGAGGGGAGTGGGGGATGGGGGTAACACCCTATCCATGAGCTGCAGAGGACAGAAGCTTCACGGGCTCCCAGGCAGCTGCCACTGAGCTGCCACTGGCACCAACACCAGCTCAGTCTCATCTCTGGTTCCTGAGGGGTCCACAGGCATGAGAAGCTGGGAGGACAGGCCGGCAAGGTCCGGCACAGCAGCATGCCAGAGGTGCTGCTCCATTAGAGTGGAGGAGCCAAGGCTGGAGGAGCCAAAAGCACAGCAGCTGTGCAGGAATACCTGGGAAGTGCCAGAGGGATTGGGTTTAATTTGCTAATTGGTAGTGAGGACTCTTGATACAAGCTGAGCTAGGCAGGGAGGGAAGGAGCGGAGAAGAGGCTCCTGCCCTGGCACATCTCGGAGCAGCGATTCTCCAGCACCTCGCACGCAGCAGCTCTGTAGGAAGGTGCTGTTCTGCCAGCCAGCCAAGGGTTTATCTCCCTCCCCACCTGCCAGCTCCACAGGCCAAGGGAGAGCTGGCACCACAGAGGCAAAACAGATTGTGGGGGCAGAACCATGGCACTGTCCCAGCCCAGTGACAAAAGATAGACTGGGAGCAGCCCAGTACATGGTTCTGAAGAAGCTCCCACCCAGACAGCAGAAAGTTTCTGCCCTTACCAACCTCGGTTTTCTCCCCAGAACTGAGCATGATGACCCAAAATCATCCTTCTCTTCCTTGGTGTGCTGTGGCTGCCTATTCTCAGCATCTGGTAGTAGCTCCATCCCCAAAAATAGGTGGCCTCGCAACCAGAGAGTGGCACCCCAGGCCTGGCCTTGCCCTGACACATCCTGTCCCCAACATACTCCTCTCCCCCAGCACCGTGTCCTCAGGACAACTCCTGGGGCAGGAGGAGAACATCCATGAACAGGAGAGTCCCAGTGGCATCCCAGGCTGGCTCCAGGCTGTCTGTGTGGGATGATGTCTGCCATGGCTGTGGGAAGACAGCAAATACTGCCTGTTCCCCTAAGCCGCTGGCAGGAAAGTCCCATGGATGGGATGCTTCAGTGCCAGACAAACCTAAACATTTGGTTTGTACCTCTCTGGGTGTCTTTGCAGGGGAGCACTGGGAGCACAGCCCACACATGGCTCCCAGTCCTGCCCACGCTGCATCCCCATCTCACCAAGCATCATCTCTCCAAAATTGCCTCTCCAGGACACATCAGCTGCTCCAGGCCCCCACTGGCAGACCAGATTCCCAAAATCCAGGTGTGGGGTATGGTGAGGTTTACTTTGCTGGCTCCGTGTCTGCCTCAAAGAGCTCCAAGAGGCAGCATAGGAACAGGCTCCGTGCTGGGAAAACAACAGCAGCTCCTGCTAGAAGTGCAAACCCTGGGTCTGGAGACTGAAAATCTGCGACAGCACTACAGGTGCAGTCAGTGTTTTAAAGAGGGGTTGCTGAAGGGTGCCAGGGGTGGCAAGGGCATCCCACGCAGAGCCCATCTAAGGCCCAAGAAATTCCTGCCATTTTCATAAGTGAAGGTGAAACCAGTCGGTTATGCCACGCTGGAGAGAATCTCCCAACCAAGCAGCAGGAGCCGCACGACTTCCACCAGTAACTATGGTAACCCAGAGCAAATAAATGCTATTTTCAAACCATGGGAAGAACCTCCCTGGGGGAAGTCCTGGCTGATCCCCACTGCTGACTGAGTGCTGGGATCTGGCATGGATGCCTTGTGGAGGGAAGGATGAAGACCAGTCATGCACAGTGTGTGGTCCTGGAGAGGTCCCTGACAGGGCATTTCTGGAAAAGGATGGCAGAAAAAACCCAGCTTTTCTCCACGCCATTCCCAGGAGTTGAAGAACTGTAGGAACAAGGATGTTTTTCCAGCTGCATTCACACACAAACATGGTGCAGAAAAGGGAAAGATCAGAAGGCTTATACAGGGTAGGAAAGTCCTGGACAGAGAGATGAGAAGGGAAAGGATTAGATCAGACTAGCTGGGAATAGAATAGAATAGAATAGAATAGAATAGAATAGAATAGAATAGAATAGAATAGAATAGAATCAGAGACCCCTGGTTGCCTTATCAGGAAGTCCAGCAGCAGGAATATCCCAAGGAAGAAGGAGTGAACAGCTCAGAGTGGGCAGCAGTTAATTAAGACCCAAGTAGAGCAAGAGAAACCTCACCTGCAAGTAGCCCAAGGACTTCCTGAGGGATGGTGTCACCCCAGGGACTCGGGGAGGGAGGAGGAGCCAGGGGATGTGCCCCCCCCCAGCCACGTGATTCCAGCCCTGTGATTTCGGTGAGACACCGCAGCAGACACTGAATGGGGAAATGCTCTGCAGGGTGTGTGCCAGGGATGGGCCAGCGTTTGCTGCCAAGGCTGAGGGCAACACATCCACTGCCAGGCCTGCTTTTCCCATTCCAAATCCCGGCACCAGCTCAGCTCCCATGAGCCCATCAGATCCCCTGACTGAAAGCCCACCTGGGCTTGTCCTGAGCTGAACTGCATTTTTAACATGTTAACACCAATCCCCTCACAGGATCTGGGGGACCAGAGCAGCCCCTGCCAAAGCACCCCTGTCCTGCAGCAACACACCTCCATGCTGGCACCTCCGTGCCCAGGCCTACCCTGGAGGGACAGGGTGCTCCCAATTGGCTTTCCAGACCCCTTCCACCCTGCTTCGTGACATGGGCAAAGCCACCAGTATTGCTGTGACATTTAGAAACAGACTCCCTGGCAAACTCCAACTTGCCAAAAACCAGCTGGATCACGACAGGACAGCAGCCCTGGAGTCCCATACAGCAGCATGGAGCAACCAGTGACCAGCTCCTGCTCAGTGGAAGCAGCCAAGAGAATCTGGAGCCCTCTGAAATTGATCTCCAGGATGTTTGGTCCATGCATAGATGGCCCAGGGCAGTGGGAGAGGCGACTGCCACGAGACAACTCAGAAGGTGCCCCCCAGAAGGTGCTGGCACTTGTAGGCTGCACCTGCTGGAAAGCTCACCTCATCCCTCTGCTCCTTCCTTGGAATGGGAACAGGCAACCTAAAATCCTCCTTAGGCTGGGTTTGGTGTGGTGATGTGCGATTCCACCGGCCGCGCACACGAGGTTGGTTAATGCAGCTCCAAAGGAAAAGGCAGAAGTGGAGGTGACACACTCACATCCCCCTAGTGAACGTGGGCGCGTTGGTGCCAGCCTGACGAGCGCCTGGCGCCGGGCGAGGGGGGTGAGCGCCGGTTGCTGTGGGAACAGGAATTCGGGTTGTTCTGCATCCAGACTCTGGCTCTTTGCCTTTGAGGTTGCGTTCGCCTCCCAGTTTGCGTTGCATTTTGTTCCCTCCTTCTGTTGCCCTTTCCCTGAGGAAGGGACATCCCTGCACCTCCACGAAGCAGAACCAGCACTGGTGTGAGAGCCTTGGTGCTCCTGCTGAGGGCTGGCAGAGGAACAGTGACATCCTGGGAGGGCTGGATGGGTCAGATGGAGTCAGATCAGAGCCAGGTTTGAGTAAGAGACCCCAGCCAAGGGTGCCATTGCTCCAGGGTTTGCACAGGCCAGGAGACACAGCAGTGCTGGTGGTGGTGGGAATACCACAGTTGGAATGTCATGGTGCTTTTAAACAACAGTATTGTGGAAAGGACTTAAATTACTCTTGGGTACTTGCTTCAGCTCACCAGACATGACAGGAAGCCAGGCGAGGTCACACATGCTGTCACCAGCATCCAAACAGTCCTTCTCCTCCTCAGGCCCATGTGAGCTTTGGGCATCCTTGTGTCCACTCACTTCACCAATCACAGCCACAGCTGGGCCACCAGTGTGGCTCTGTGGACATCTCAGGAGGATGCTCAGCATACCATCCCTCCATTGGCCTGGTCAGTCCGTGGTGTGGAGAGAGTGGAGGAGGACTGGGCAGTCCCGGGTGGATGGAAGGAGGTGGAAGCTCTTGTTTCCAGCACCCAGACCTTCCCTGTGTGCAAACCCCAAAGAGTGTTGGCACTCAGATGCGCAGTAGGAATCACGCTGACCCCACCACGACCTCCATGGCTCCACCTGGCAGTGGGGGCTGAATAAATACAGGGAAAATGTAAAATACAGGAATTTGAAAGGAAGTGTTGTCAAAAAATAGACATTGAGTGAGTCCCAAATAAAGAGCATGGTGGGAGGAGGAGGAGGAGGAAGGACAAGAGGGCTTGGCTCAAGGTGCTTGACCACAACACAGGGACAAGGAGAGTCATCCCACAGCTCCAAAAGGTGGAGGGAGTGAAGCTTGGCCCTCAGGGTCCCAGCATTCAGCCTCTCTGGAGATGCGGTGTCCCCAGAGCATCACCGCCGCAACAACTCGTGAGCTCCATGCTACAAGGAGGCTCTTTGTCTGCCGGGATGGCCGCTCGCCGGCGGATGGGGCCACGGGGCGGGGATGGGGCCAGATGATCTGTGGGAAGCTGCCAGCCGGCAAGGGGGCGGCAGGGCCAGGGCTCTGGCTGGTACAGGCTGGGCACAGGAGGAGGAGATGGCAGCATTACGGTGTGTGGGGCAGAGGACCCGCTCCATCGGCAGCCAGGGCTGCCCACCAGGACCCAGCAGAGGCACAGGGAGGCAGCAGGTGCAGACACAGGGGGAAGAGCATCCTCTGGCAGCCCCTAGTCCCCGCTCCAAATATTGATGCTGGAGTAGCCCCTGTCCATTGGTGTCCTTGGGGCTTTGAATCTCTCGCCCAGCAGCATGACAGCACCATCACCCATGGATAAATCCCATGGGGCAGATGTCTGGGCTCCTTCCTGCCAGCCAGGATGCTCATGCTACCCTCTGCCTGGGCTCTGCACCCTGCAGGGGCCCCTCCCTGCAGCCAGGCCGGGCACAGTGTTGGGATAGATGTGCATTCCAGGTGAGGGCCAGTGGCAGCAAGGCCAGACCCAGCCCAGGTGAGCACCAGGAGGGCACAGACCTGAGCACAAGGGTGGGATGAGGCACCACTAGCCCCTGCTCCCCTCACCAGCCCAAATCTGGTGAACAAACTGCCAGTGCTGCCAGTGCTGCTAGTGCCTGGGGGTGAGAAACTCACCCAGCGACCAACTGCTCCCGACCCCTGAGGCAGGGATTGTCCCCACTGTAGTGAAAGTTAATTGGGGCTGCTGGAAACACTCATAGCAATGACAGCCACCAGCACAGAGCAATGACAACGATGACCACACTGACAAAGAACATGTCCCAGGGTGGAAAAGTGGCAGGGGGTGGTGGTGATGGTGGTGGCAGTGATGATAATTGTGGTGCTGGAGGCAGTTATGGTGGTGGCGGTGGTGATGCCGGTGGCAGTGGTGGCATTGGTACTGGTGGTGGCAGTGATGGTGCTGCTGGTGACAGTGCTGCTGGCAGTGGTGGTGGTGACAGTGGCAGTAGTGGTGTGCTCCACACATGGGATGCACAGCCCCTGCACACACCTCTGCCAGGGTTTGGGAGGGGGTTCCTCTCTGTGGCTCTGATCCCCGGCAGTGCCCCCAGCCCCCTCCCCTCTGTGCCTCCAGCCAACCCCTGCCATGGGCTGTGTGCTGGATGTCCCCATGAAGACCTGGTGATAGTCTGGCACAAGCCCCTCTACCCCTTGGAGCCAGCATGTCCTGGCGCCAGTTCCCAGCACATGGCAGCCACCTCTGCCTGCTGCAGTGGCGGGGCCCTTTGTGCTCAAGCAGCAGCAAGGAATTTGCCAAAATAAATCCTGTCCTCAGCTCCCCTGTGAGCTCTAACAAGGCTGAGATGTCCACAAAAGTGGCAGCATGGGGAAAAGGTGGTTGTCTCTTGAGTAATTAAGAAATCTGGTGCTTAGGGACATGGAAGGCTCAGCAGGATTTGTGGTAGCAGAAAAAGCAGGCACAGGTTAATGAATCCCCCAAATCCTGGGTAACAGAATGGCATCAGTGACCCTTCCACGACAGACAGTAGAAGTATCCCTCTGGAATGTTTTGGGATGGGGTTGGCTCAGGGGAGTGCCTGCAGCAGGGTGGCAGCGCCTATGGAGAGATGATACTGTGGTTCAGATCCAACCCACCTGCTCTCCTCCTGCCGGGGGGAAAGGATGGGCCAGAGGTGCAGATTGTCACATCCAAGGGAGCAGGAGGGATGGATGGGAGGGGAGTAGAACTCCAGCAGGTGCTACTGGTACTGGACCCCAGGAGGAGGTGGAATGCGAGGGCTGGACACCCCCAGAGTGGACCCCAAGCCAGCAAGGCCCCATGGGCAGAGCCAATCCCCCCTAGGAAGCCCACGACAGGTCAGCACAGCTCACAGGATAGGGCCCTGCCGGGGGATGGTGCACAGCACACAGGCAGGGCACAGAGAAGGTGGCACATGGCGCACACCGTGGGGGATGTGGCACTGGGAACATGGCACATGGGATGGGGGACATAGGACATGGCACACAAGATGTGCCAGTGGAGACAAGGCACTGTAGTCAAGGCACATGGGACATGGCACATGGGATGTGCCATGGAGGACATGGCACTGGGGTCATGGCACATGGGACACAGGATATGGCACATGGCACATGGGATGCGCAGTGGGGGATTTGGCACGGGGACATGGCAGTCGGACACGCGGCGAAGGCCGCGTCCCGGGGTCAAGGAACAGAGACACAACCCGGGCAGTGCCGTAGGGACATGACATGGGGACACGACAAGCGGACAGGACACACGGACACGACACCGGCGCCCCCGACCCGAGGCGGAGCCGTCGTGGCGTGGGCGGGACCGCGAAAGAACACGCCCTTTATGCTAATGAGCGCTGAATCACGCTCAGAGGGCCGCGGCCGCCGGGCAAGACGGGCCCACTCGGGCGGCACGAAGGGGGGAGCAAGGGCAGAAGGGCAGAGCGGAACGGCCGGCGCGGCCAAGCGCCGCCCCCGCGACCCGGGGCGCGCGGGAGGGCCCGGGTTTCGCTGGGCCTCGGCGGCGGCCGCACCACAGGAAACAGGACCGGGATGCGGGGAGAACCACGCGGGGGGAAAGGAGTCCCCCCCCGCCGCGCGTGGTGTGCGCCGAGGGCCGGGCGAGCGGGGGCGGTGGGCGCGGTCACGTGACTTGCGGGCCGCCGCCATTTTGTCCTGCGGAGGCCGTATTTAGGGCGCAGCGCGCGCGCCGCCGCCACTCCCGCCGGGACGGAGCTCTGCGCTCCAGCCACTGTCGCCGCCCGCTCGCCCCGCGCCCCGGCTCCCTCCGCCCCGCCCGCTCCCGTCTCGCCTCCGCCATTTTGTGGCCGAGCGCTGTCCGCCGAGGACAGGCACCGCGGCGGAGCCTTCCGCCTTACCCCCGCCCTCTCTCGCTCCCGCTTCAGCTGCGCCTCGGCCCGGCCCGGCCCCCGCAGCCATGTCCTCCGGCGCCAGCCCCGAGTACGCCTCCTTCTTCGCCGTGATGGGCGCTTCGGCCGCCATGGTCTTCAGCGGTGAGCACCGGCCGGCAACCGGTGTGGGGGGGCGGGGAGAGGGTGGGGAGGAGGGGGAGCACGGTGTGGGGAGAGCGGCTCTCCTTTCGGCGTCATCCCCAGCCCCAGCGGGACGCGATCCGCGGGGGGAACTGCAATTCTTCGAGTCTGGGGGCGAGCCCCCCCCGCCCGCTCCATCCGGGCTCCCAGGGCGGCGGAGGGTCCGCACGGGTGACGTCACCGCCGGCGGAGCCCCCGGGGCCACGTGACTGCGGCGGCGCCGCCCGGGCCGCCCCCTCCCCGCCCCGGGCAGCCGCGGGTCGGGGTCTCCCCGGCAGGACCCCGGTGGCACCGCCGGGCCAGGTGGAGGGAGCTGTGGTGCTCCCGGCGCCAGCTGCCCGCGGGGTCCCTGGGGCTCAGCCTGCACTGGCCTCCGCGGCGGGGGCGCATCTCCCGCTGTGAATTGGACGTGGTGGGTGTTTAAACCATTCCCTGGATAACGCAAGACCGGTTTTTAACGGGATTAAACATAAATGTGCGATCGGTTGGGGGGCAGGTCCGCCTTAGAAACGTTAATGCCTGACCTGCCCCATGAGCGGGGATGCCCGGAGCAGGGGGGGAAGTCCAGCTCCATGGCCGTCCCTCTGCGTCTCCAGGCAGCGAGCTCAGTGCAGTGTAAATTGGGTCATCCTGCGGCATCGCTCTCCCCGCTGAAGGAGCACTGATGTAGGGACCATAAATGCTGGTTTATACCAGAAAGACCATCCTACAGTGCCTTATCTCTGAGCCTGGTTAAACCTCCTGCAGAAGGTGGCCGCTGTTCCTACACAGCATTTGCTGATCCTTGATGGGTGCAGACCTGCTGTTCCATTTGGGATGTAACATGGGGAAGGCTTCAGCTGTTTTTTTTTCCCCAAATGCAAGTGTTAAGGTAACTGGGATTCAAAGAACTAGGCATAGTCTGGTTTTCCCTTCTGAAGATCTAGCCAGTGTCTCCACAGACATGAACATAGTGACTGGTCTTCATCTCCAACATCATTTGGCTCCCAGTTGGGGAATCAAAACCTTCTGGTATTGAATTGGCTGTAGCTTGAGTTATATAGAGCTGTTCATGTGCTTAGGGTCTCATTGTGTTAATAGGGCCTCTGGGATGGTGGCTGGGTCTGTAGGGCAGATTTGGGGAAGCTGCTCTTGATTGATTAGTGTGGGAGCTGAAACTGTGCAAATAGCCAAGTAGACAGTGGATTAAAACTAGTGTTTGAGAGGAAGCTGTCTAGCCATGCTGGTATGGGCACCATGGACTGGTTTCACACCAGCCATGTTCATGGCTCTAATTTTTGAAAGAAGCTTGGCTGGCTGTGTTTAGTCTTGCTCAGGTTGTACCCGGGGGTGGGATGGAGATGTCCATGCTGAGGGCAGTCAGTGGCCTGCCACCTTGGAATTCAGACATTGTACTCACAATTTGCGGGTAAGGGTTTTTGTGAAAACTCAATGGTTGGAATGCTGTAGGAGCCAGAGTTGGAACTGCTGACCTACCTGCCTCTTGGCTAGTGAAGAAAATGGGGGGAGAAACTAAGACCTAGTTACTTGTTGCAGAAAAAAAATCAGCAGTTCACTGCCTTTTGCAGAATGGTCCTAAATACTGAGCTTTCTTTCCAAGGAAGGAGTTGCAGGATTCCTCTTGCAGAACCAAACTTGGAAGCAAAAGAACATGGCTGTATGGCTTTAGACATCAGGTTTGTGACGTGTGAGTGAGCTCCAGCAGAAACATCAGTGAGAGCTGTGGACTTGAGTCAGCACTCTTAACAGGAATTTGGGGTGGTGCTGCTGTGTCTGAACCACCAATGAAGCCTTTTCTAGAAGCTGCAGGGTTGGCAGCAGGGTGCTCTGGGATTGCAAGACGAAGGGTTGAATAGGGGAGTGCCAAGTCAGTGCTTAAGCTGCATTGATGAAGGTTTGGGATCTGTCATGGTGCTGCTGGTTTGTGAGCAATTCTTGATGCAGAATCTGTGTCAGGTAGTCCTGGACTCAGTGAGCTTAGAGGTCTTTCCCAAACTCAGTGATTCTGTAGTACCAGCAGGTCTGAGCCATGCAGGTACTCTTGTCAGGGCCAGCGATGGGTTCAGTCACTGGACAACAGGTTGTAGATACTGCTCATGGGAAATTGTTCCTTAGATGTGAGTGTTTAATGAAGCAGTTTGGATTTTTAAGGCAGTGTGGCAGAAGTGTCAATATAAGATAAACTAAAACTTGCAGTGTCATGTAGCTTTTGTAACAGGCATGTGGCACCACAGCATGTTCTGATGTTAATTGTATTTTAGTTGTTAAAAAACCCACCCTGATGTAGAAGTAAGGAGCTAAGTGTGGACAAGCAGTGTAAAACTCTAAAATTGTCCTGGATCAGTGTTAATTAGTGTATGACTCATGTGGTATCTAAAGATCACATTCTTGTGGAGCTTGTAGTTCTAAGACCTGTTTCTAGTAAACACGTTCAGGTTCTGTACTGTCCAGGCTAGTTTGATGTGAAAACAAGTGACTTTGTGCAGTCCTGTGTGACGTGTGAGCATTACCTGATGATGGTAAATAGATAGCAGAACTCGTTCTGGTCAGCAAGAGACAGGAGTAGACTGCTGTGACCTTGGCCATCTTTGAGTCTGTCTGGTTATTTGCAGATTACAACTTGTTCTCATTGCTGCAGTTCCTTATTTCCCATGTGTAAAATGTGGTGGCTGAGGGTCAGGTGCTGTTGAGTGATTAAAATATTGTGGGTTTTTTCATGTGACTTGAGCATGCCAGAATGGACAAGTGAGGTGCTAGGCAAAGCTGTCTGGTTCTGTGTGGGCTGGTGCTCTGTGCCAAGCATGCTGTCCCAAGTGTGCTCACTGTGCCCTCTGTGGTGTGGGGAGGAGTTGTCCTTAGGCCTTCACTCCAGATGGGCAGTCAGTGCCTTCAGTACCCGCTGCACTGCCAAGCAAGTGGAAGATTCCTCATGAAGAGAACTCTAGCCAGCAGTGTTAAATTAGTCCTGTGTCTTCTCATTGTTGCTGCAGAGCTAATGAAACAGTACTTTTCTTTTAAACTAGGGCTGCAGATATTTTAGCAGCTGGTTGGCTCTTAAGGGACCTCCATAGTGAAATAGCTGGCTCAGAACATGTAGCTTGATGCAGCTGAAAGTGCAGCACAGTCTGAATCTAGAAGGTGTCATGACTATAAACAACTTGTATCCTCAAAGGCAAATGGCACAAGTGCTTCCTGAAATACTGTCTGAGAGGTGAGGAGGTGGAACAGGAGAGCTGCTTGCTTCTCACTGAGGAGCTGTGGACCTCATCCTAAGAGGAGCTTGCAGGTAAAAATGAAATTGCAGAGTGCAGCTCAAGGTAATTTTCTGCTCCAAATGAGGGTGCTTGTGATGTGGGCAGGTGTGTGAGCTACCAGACTGTCTGCAGTAGAGATTAGATTAAGCCTTCGTCCTTAACAGCAGGTAAAGCAGTGGACTGCTAAGACCTAAGTGCTGTAACAGAAGTGAGGTAGGCGATATTCCTACAGCTTGAGATTGAGGGAAGGCATCTCGACAAGGGCATCATTTCGTCTCAGTAAATGCCAGTCTTGGGAACATCTGAAAATCAGATGGATCATTAGGATAAACCATTGGCTCTGCAGAACGTGGCTCAAGCAGTTATGCTGCAATTTTACTGATGGATCCCTGTCTCACCCTGGAGACACTTCACAGCCTGCAGGCAGTTTCTGGTGGGAACACTGGGAGCAGCAGTGGACATGGACGGCAGCTGCCTCAGGACCTCTTGGTCAGCTTCCTTTTCTCCTTCCTAGAACTGGTCTCCTCCATCTCCAGAGCCTGACCAGGCAGTTGGGTGCTGCTTGAAGCAATGGTTTTGCAGCAGTGTGTGCTTCCCCAGTGAGGCATAACTGGCTGAACTCGCTTCCTTCAGAGTGAATCCTGTGAGCATGAGGCTTCGGGTCAGGTCAGTCTGGCCACAGGAGTGTCTGCTGGATGCAGGAAGGTGGCCTGGGCTGTCCCATGCTGCAGCAATGGGGCAGCAGAGCTGTGGGTGCTGCTGAGTGCTCTGAGCTCCCCTTAGGACCTGCTGGTTGGAATGGGATCCTGCTAACTGGTGTAACACACTGCTCTGCCAGTCAGTACCTGGAGTACACTGGTCACCCCCTTTGTGAAATGGGCCATCTTTGAGATTGCAGGAGGGAGCTTGTATGATGATAAAGAGAGGTAACAAGTGGCTGGATGGACTTCACTGCTTGCAGAAGGGCAAGCCTGTTCTCCATGGTATAAGTGCCAGCCTTACCACACTTAAAAAATCAAAGGGCTCTGTGTGCTGTGTCAGGCAGTCCAGAGTGCCAATTGCAGCAGCTCTTGGACATTTGACTGGCAGCTCCTTTCTTTTCCTTGGACTGCTCCTATTACAGCAACTTCTCAAGGAGCTGGTGGTTGAAGTTCTCAGATGTACTGACCCAAGAGTAAAAGGCTACCAGTCTTGCAGAATTTTTGATAATGCTGTAGGCTGACAGTGCCAAGCTTGGTGGAAATACCCACATCCTTTCATTATATTAGGGAAGCACAAAAAGGTGTCCCTAATCCTGTAACAAGTGACTCACTAAAGGTCTTCAGAATCTACAACTTCCCTGTTTACCCCTCAGATTTTCATTGGGGAACTGGCTACAGCCAGGCTTCAGCCAGTGTGATGGGAATTTGCATAGGCTCCAGTACAGTTCCCCTCATGTGGTTGTCTGTTCTGTGGAGATGCCCGTGAACAGAGCAGCAGGGTTTTTCCAAGAGTATCCATTACTGACTGTAACCTGAGGTGGAGCTGTTGAATGGGAGGGGACAGGGCCAACTGGTGGGAAGCAGCCTGGTTCTTTGGAAGTGCCCAGGTTTCTGGCATGGCAAAGCAAGGACTGTACTTGACCCGGATGTTACCTCTAACAGTTCTCCAGCCATCTAAGAACAACCTGCTCAGGGATGAACAGGCTTTGGTGAATTGGTGCCTGTTTGCTCCCAGGGAAGCCTGCCTACTGCAGAGGGCAGCCCATTTGATAAAATTAGTTGTAAAAGCTCCAGATTTAAGTGCTCATCCCAAATGGTCTTTCACATTTGCTGTGATAGTAACCTGTGGTATCCTAATTGGAAATCTGACTTTTGTTACTAGCTCACTTCCTAATACAGGGGAATTCTGGAATTGTCATGCTCTGGAAATGTCATGTGCAGTGTGGAAACTTGCTTCTCCATGGTGAGTCCGGGGAGAATCCCTGGCTCTGAATGGATCAAGTGTGGCTGGTGCAGAGCCTGTCTGAATGTATCAGCTGGTGAAACCGGATCTCCCTGACTGGAAGGCTCCCCATAGCCTCTTTCTGTATTGACGGGATGACTTGCATCTGACTTACCTGCAAGGTTACTTTTCTTGGTGTGTGTGCGTGACCTGACTGAGCACAGTCACTGTAGCTGCAGAAGGTAGCTTCTGATGCTGGGACTGCCCTTGATCTGAAGAGCAGGCTGCTCGAGTGCTGACTGGGTGCTGGCAGAGCCCTGTGAAAAGCTGTGGCAGTGGCAAGATGACAATTAATCTTCAGCCTTTGACACTATGGCCTATCTGGCAAGTGGCTTTGTAGTTCATACTTGATTCTGGAGCTGCACGGCCTCACTTGCTCCGCTACCACTTTTAAAGCAACAGATAGGGTGAGATGCCAGGCAGCATATCCTCTACCCTGAGGGGAGGGCATTTTACCCCCAGGAGCAGCACCTTAATCTACTCTGGCTTGTGAGTTCAAGGAGTAACTTGGACGTATTTCACAATGGGGTTAACTTTTGAAACAGGCCTGCTGGGAGTCTGGTCTTGAATTATGTGCAAAGCAACTTCTTTGTATTGTAACACCATTGAACTTCTAAATGGCATAGTTCCTGGTTAGAGACCAGCATGGATTCCTTCTCTGGTGAACTAGGTAGTCAGAGTGCTTCTCCACCTGCCAGGTAAATGTTTTTACAGGTCTATGAGAGCTCTACCTCTTTAGCAGTAGTGTTGGGGCTTGATTGGCCTGTATGTTAGAGGTGAGGGAGCTGGATGATCAGACAAAAAAACATGGAGTCCTGGTGTGTAGCAGTGGTACGACTCTTGCTCCATTTCTGCTGTGTGCCACAGAGATCTCCTCAAAACCTCTTCACTGAGATTTTGGAGAACATGTCCTTTCAATGCATGAGGAATATTTAAATGTGGCCTGTGAAGCATATATGCTTCAGATGTTCAGAGCTGCCACAAGGTACAAGTGAAGGTGTGCAGGAACATTGTCCTGGGTGTCCATAGCCCAGAACTGAGCGGCTGTGCCCCTAGAGGCTGGGTCACGGTGGGAAGTGGGTTTTGTCTTTCTCACCTTGACTGTAATACTGGGATAATGTGAAAGGTGCAAGGAGAACTTGTCAGGCTGATGAAAGGCAGTAAACCTGCCTTGTGTAAGGTGCTGGAGACACCTGTTGGTCGGGATGCTGATAAAGGCTTCCTTGGGAGTAGATGTGCCAAGCTCTGAAGCTCTGTGAGGCCCCTGTGACTGTCCACCAGTGGAAGTTAAGTAGAGCTTCAGTGACATCCAAAATTGTCCTGTGAAGACTGGTAAACGTAGACTTTGTTTGGACCTGTGTCTAGACAAAGTTCAAGGCATAAGATCTTCCCTGTTCTGGGGTTTTAACTGGAAACTCACAAACTCATGCTGCTCTGCCCTTCCACAAGAGCTTGAGCAAGCTGACTTTCTGTAAGTGGGGATTACAAAATCACCTTCTCTAATTCATCACTGCATTAATTACAACACCCTTGAGCAGCTTCAGGCTTGGAGGAAGTAATGACTGAGCTAGCTTTAAATAGTGAATTTCCCTCATGACCCTCTGCATTTCTGGAGAGGTTTGTAAAAGATTGCAGACAGGAGAAGTGGCTTCTGCTAAATGCTGTACCCAGGTAATATAGTGGAACTAGGATTCAGGCTTAATTCCACCCCTTAGAAGATGCTTCATCCAACAAAAAGGGTTCCTAGTTCAAGTCAGTGATTTCTTTCTAGACTTCCTAAGGGCTAGACCCTAAACAGAGCCTTCACTGAAATGGCTAGTTAAGTCCATGTGCTAGTTTCCAGGCTCAGCTTACATTTGCAGGTAGAACCTGCTCCTGGCTCAGTCTTCCTAAGTGGGGGTCTAGTTCTGAATTGCCCAAACCAGCCCTTTACATCACTCGGTGGCAGTCAAGGTTCAGGAGCTTTGCTAGCACAGAACAGATTGGTAGTTGATAAAGAGGCTTTCCCTTCAGGTTTTCATAACTAAAACTGAACTTTCTTCTGAGAATGAACCTTGTGTATGAATGGTCTGGAGTTTTAGTGCTGAGACAGGAGCATGACTGCTCAAGGATGAGGCTTTGTGGGAATGCTGAGTGAGATGCAGGAAAGCATATATCCAAACTCCTCCAGATACTTTCCAGGAACTCTTTGGGACACAATCTCACACCTGGATACTGGAGCAAGGCAGCTATAGATCTTTGTGGAACAAGCAGGTCTCCCTTGGAGAAACCTTATTTTTTCTGTGCATGGAGCAAACTCAACTATTAAGTCTCAGAACAGTACAAAGACTTTAAATGCATGGTTTAAATACACTCCAGTAGCCTTTTAGAAAAGACGCAAGAGCATTTACTTGCCAAATAGGACTGTGACCTCTGAATATCAGCCTGATGGTGTTGGAAAAGGAGACCGCCTAACCTTTCATATGCCTTGCTCTGCTACTTATTCCTGGTGGCAGTTGACCTGCATGTCATCTCCAGGTGATGGTGAGTGCAGTCTGAAGCTGTGGAGATTCCAGAATACTCCCCAGTAAGGCTGGAAGGAAAGGGGTCTTTTCAAGTACTGCAGAATCAAAGAATGAGGTATTCACAGAAGCTTTTGTGAGACTAACACAAAGCTTTCAGGGCAGAAGTAGTGATTTGGACTTCTAGCGGGTCTCAGGTGCAGGTGATAAGCCCATCACCTGCTTTGGATCCTGTGCAGGTCTCTGCATGCTCAAGTGTTGAGACAGGTGATGAGCAAACCTTAGGGGGCAAGGTGGTTGTGGTCTTCTATAACCTACAAGACAAACTACTTCGTGGTTGGATTGACAAGTGTTTGGATCCGAATCCTTCACAGGTGAGGTTTTGGCACATGAAGAGGGAGACCCTTCTCCAAGGAATGACATGCAATAATATTTGAGTTTGTTGCTATCTCAGTGTGTCTGATGAAGCTGCAATGGCACATTTAATCCCAGGGACAAAGTGCAGGCAAATAGATTTTGTGGGAGATGAGGTCCCATGAAGGTGACCTGTGCATTGTTGGGTGCATCTGAACTCAGCTCAGGTGGCTCAAAGTTCAATGACTGTAAAACTGAGCTCTCAGCTGTGTTCTGCTGGGGTAGACGTGTGCTTTCTTGAGCCTTGTGGTGTGCACTCTGGGAGGGCACAAAGTCTGGAGTTATGAGTTCCATCTGGGACCTTGGGTATTGGCCCCAAGCAGGGCTGGATGGCTGCTGGGGGTGTGCCCTGCTGTGAAGCTGGCCTGGGAGGATGTTCTGTTACCAGTAGTGTTTGAGCAGCACCTTGTTATTCATCTGGCTTTGATCTAGGACTCTGGCTAGGTCACTTCCTCATCCCTTAGCAGAGTATTCCTGGCTATCAAGAGACTGTGTTGGTTTTGCACAATTCTTCCTTGTGCTGACTCAGCTGTTCTAACTGCAGCCTAGTGAAGGAGATGGAGTATGGGGATGTGCCTAATGCATCTTTTTCTCTTCCAGCCTTGGGAGCTGCATATGGAACAGCAAAGAGTGGCACAGGTATTGCAGCCATGTCTGTCATGAGGCCTGAGCTGATCATGAAGTCCATCATCCCTGTGGTCATGGCGGGTATTATAGCAATCTATGGCCTCGTAGTGGCAGTGCTTATTGCCAACGCCCTCTCACCTACCATCACGCTATTCAAGTAAGTTGCTGCATCTGGCAGTTCTGTTTCAGGTTGTCCTGTCACTGTTCGATGCTCTGCATGTGGGTGGGTTTGGCTCAAGGCCCCTGGAAGGGCTGGCAGTGCTAAATGCTGCTGGGCTAGGCTTAGAAGCATGAGCTGGATTCCAGCTGTCCTGCCGGCTGCCTCAGCCCCAGCAGAGCTGCCTGCTCAGTTGGCTGTAGTGGCTGTCACGGATCAATCGGGCATCCTGCTGCTACTGCTCATGTGGTGGGGCTGTGGCTTGAAAGAGGCTGTGTACAGGCAGCACTGGGACAGGAGGCAAAGCTTGTGTCATGGTGTCAGACTCCAGACCTGGAATGCACAGGTCTTTCCAAGACTGTCTAAATAGTTCTGCTGTTGCCTGGGAGATGCAGGTGAATAATTAATACTGCTTTTGCTTTATGTACTGGTAAACCAACCCTTGAGCTATACATCAGGCCTCTATAGCAGCTACAGTATGAAACTTAATCTGTGCTTGGCTTCTGAGAATAGCTGGAACTGGCCTGATTCAGACCTCTTGGAATAAAACAGTGCTGTTGAAGTGTGACAGGTGTCTGTGTTGCTGTACAAGCTGTACCTGTGAGCATTGTGCTTGGCCTAATAAACTGTGGTCTAAAACAGCAGATACAAATGCTCCTTTGCAGTTACCAGGTGAGCAGACACTGATAGGGACTGCTCCTTGGGACTAGTCTCCAGCTTGGAAATCTAGACCATTCCTGCCCAGCTCCTGCAGTGCAAGACACCTGGATGTGCTGTGGCTGTATATAAAGTTGCTAAAGGCTGGAGATGAGCAGCTGCTAACAGGCTACACAGCACTGTGGGACAGGCATTGCTGCAAGTGCTAGTAAGTGCTGCTCTGCCAGCACACTGAGCCTGCAGCTGGCTGAAATGGTGACAGACAAGCTGGTGGCCATGTGAAGTCCAGGCCCAGCTTGGGGTATGAGCCACACCTGAACATCAGGTGAAGATCCTCTGCTGCTGCCCATTTCTTAAGTATCAGAGTTGAGAGTGTCAGTAAGCATCTGCTTTGGGACACACCAGGCTTGTTTAAAGAGTCAGGCTGGGTGTCCTGTTCCTTGCCACTGAACCTCTTCCCTCTTTGTCCCACAGGAGCTTCCTTCAGCTGGGTGCTGGCTTGAGCGTGGGCCTCAGCGGTCTGGCTGCTGGCTTTGCCATCGGCATCGTGGGCGATGCAGGTGTCCGGGGCACAGCACAGCAGCCCAGGTTATTTGTGGGCATGATCCTCATTTTGATCTTCGCTGAAGTCTTGGGTCTCTATGGCCTCATCGTTGCCCTTATCCTCTCCACGAAGTAAATGTTGCAGTATGATGTAAAGAGATGTAACAAATCTATGTTTAACAAAAAAAAAAAGCTCCAGAATGAAAATGGTTTCTCCAATGTGTACAGTTGTCCCAATTTGGTAGTTGATCTCTTGTAAATGCGCAATATATGTTAGTGACTCGTCTGTCCTGTGTGTACTTCAATATTAACTTGGATGGGCTGCTCCAAGCCTGCTGCATGGCTTGGGGTGGCCCGTGTGCAATTTTCCACCCATTGCTGTTAGTATTTTATGTATAAATATGAACTAGAAATGTAATTTTTTCTCTTCACTGGATGTTTATTTATAAAAGACTTGACATGTTCATACATCTATGGAGCAAGGATTTTCAATTTCCCATGCTATATATATTAATCTTATATATAGGTAGATTACACTGTGGGGTCAATTGTAAGTGCAGAGAATTCCTTGGATGTAACTTTGATTCTAAAGATTGCTGTAGTGTCCTGGTATTGGAGTATGAGAATTTTGTGTTTTATTACAGCAATTGTCCGAAACACTCCTGTGTTTCAGTAGTAACCGCGTATGCTCCGGCATCAGTCGTGCACCCAGTGTTGGGTTACAAACTTCTACCATGTTTCCAAATAAAACTTCCTCACTACATTGCTGTAATAAGTCCTCTGGCTCTGATTTTGGGCTGTTGCTTCTCCTTTGGGAAGAGGGTGGGGTCCCTCGGGGGAGGCACGTTCCTGGAGTGACTGGGCAGCATGCAGGAGTGATGCTGTCAGCTCAGCCTCAACTTTCCCTTTCTCCTGGGCAGTGGCAGTGTGGTTCCCAGCTGCTGCCATGGGCTGTATTCATGGTGAGCAGGGATGCAGGGCTGTGCTCACCCTGATCAGCACATCTGGCTCAGGTAGTGCTCTGTAGTAGTCTGCACCAAGGGTCAGGGAGCTGCCTTGTCAGGAAACAGGCAGCCTGTTGTGCTGGCCCTGCAGAAGCTGAGCTGCTCGGAAGCTGTGCTGGGAACAGTAATTGCCTCTGAAGTACCTCAACAATAGTCTCATCAGCAAAATGGCTCCAGTCAAGAACTTGTATTTTTAACTTTAAAATTAGGACCATTTGAGCTGGGAGGTTCTGCTGCTGCAGCTACTGAGTGCTGGAGCAGCCTGCTCTGTCCTGAGGATTTGTGTACTGCAAAGCTTATATGGGAAATATATGTTGGACCCTTTCAGTAAAAGCTTGGTCTCAGCAGTGGGAAGTACACCACCTTAATCCTCAGTCTACAGCTTGGAGAAGAAGTCAAACTTTATCTTGTTCAAGACATCTAGTGCTAGCAGTGCCTTTGTAGTCAAACGAAGCTGATGGGTGTGGAGGGCTTTGTCACCTGGATGGGAATGAGGATGTGGTGTATGTGTGTTTCACCCAGGTACCTGTCCAGTGAGTCTGGTGCAGGTACCATGGAGAGCTGTGGCCAGAGAATTCACTGAAGCTGCTTGGAGCTTCGCACGTGGCAGGGGTGTTGGCTAGCACAGGCCTGGTGCCACTATGTGCACTTTCTGGTCTCTAAATAAGACCATTCAGGAGACTGGTTCTATGAGCCAATCATTCTGCCAGGGTGTATTTTGACAGACATTGGTGTAGTTTTAAAAATAATCATTAACAAATGAATTGGCTTACTTTTTGCTGTTTGCGAAAACACTGATACCTCTGCAGTCACCTCAACTGCCTGGCTCTGGAGTGGGCTGGCCTGGTTTTGCTCGGGAAGGGGTTTGCCTTGTGGCAATATGAGCAGAGATGGTGCTGGGGCTGTACAGAGATGTAAGCTGAATGAATGAAAATCCTGGATGTCTGCTGAAGCAGTGCCTGGGGGAAGGGGAGATTTCTGATTGGAAAGTAATTCTTTTCTTCAGCAAAAATAGTAGGCTCTAAACCTCTGAATCAGACTTTCCCCAGGGGCCATAAAGGTTTATGGAACCTGTGGCATAACTGTGTCTTACTGACTGCAGGGGGGCGCCTTCCTGGTGCGGTGTGACACAGATTGCAACTGGGGGGTGAATCCTGAATCCATGCTCTGGAGAGGATGCCGCGTCCAGCTTGCAGTTCTGATGAGAGGATTGCATTTGGCTTCTGTGGCAGGATAGGAGAGGGTCCTGGCTTGGGCTGCAATACATTTAACATCTAGTTTTACCTTCTTATAGCAGGAGACTTTGCTGCCAGTCTTTTTGCCAATTTACAGGAACATAAGCAAATGGCATTTAAGAGAGCAGGTAAATCCTGGTGCTAGCTCTCACCTCCAAGAGCAATAAGCGATTGAAAGGCCCCATTTTCCAGGCACCCCTAAGGTCCCTTGTAGGTTGCTGACACTGTGCAGAGGCATTTAATAGGCTCAGGAGGGTGATGGGTGCTTATGGAACCAATGCAGGGAAAATCCCTTCAATGGCATTTTGCTTCATGCCTTGGAACCTGAAGCCTTTGTCATTAATATATAAGCCCATGCAGCAAGAACAGAGCTGGAGTGCGCATGGATGGGGCAGGATCACTTTGTGCCAAGTACCTGCAAATATACCCGGGGTCAAATTAACAGTCTGCACATGCTGCCTCGCCGGGCGTTTCTGACAGCGATGCTCTGGATCCTCTGTGATGACTCACACGAGAAAACTCGCATTTCAAGTCCTTCACTGCTGTTATTGCATCAGCACATTTCTCAAGTGATTCGGAGCATTAAGAAAATTAGGGACCTTTGGGTTTTTTGAAATTCGTTTACTGCCAGGAGCATGGCAGCTCAGAGTGCAGTCCCAGGCAGCAGGACTTGACTCGGTGCTGGGTTTGGACGAGGGGAGCGGAGTGGCTGTGGCGGCACAGCCGTGGTGCTCCCTGTGCCGGGGTGCTCCGTGCGTGGCCGGAAGCCCTGCAGTGAGTCAGCCCTGCAGAGAGGCGAGGAGCGGAGCAGGGCCACTGCAGCAGCGGCAGCATAGGGACAGGGCCATCGGCAGTCGCTGCAGGCTCGGGGAAGTGCAGGACCTGCTGCCAGAGCTGCCAGCACAGACAATGCCTCCACAGAGCCTGCTGACCTTGCTCTTCGTTAACCCTTTCACACTGTTTTTTGGTTGTTTTTTTTCCAAAGGCTACAGATTTTTTTTTTTTTTTTTAACTGCTGTTAAAGAAGCATTTTTAAGTATCAGGATTTTATCGGTGTTTGCTCAGGGATTGGCTTTCCTAGGGAGATCTGGTTTACAGAGAAGCATAGTAATCTAGAAAAGTAAATAAGGTTTGGGGAAATAAGAACCTTGTTATGAGAAACTGATCCCAGAAACCAAGTCACCGTTTTCAGTTACAGAGTTACAGCAGAGCTAATGACTACAACTCGCAGTTAACCTTGTTTCCTTCCCAGGCTGACCATGGGGATATTGATTTTAGGGCATTTTGCTGTTTCCATCCAGCCTTACTTTCCAAACCATTGCTGTGCTCAGGTGAGAGTTACTTGTCTCTGACACACAGGACTTGCCATCTCTGGCCTTAGTTCTACAGCTGTTAACTATCTTTTTCTCTTGACATAATTAAATCAAACCCAGACTAAGTCTTCCCAATGCCACTTACCCTGGAGTGGGAATTTTCTGTTTCAGAGTCCAAGGATTGTGTCCCAAAACACTTCTCCATTTTTGTTCCTGTTAAAGCAAATAAACGTTCTTCTTTTCTCTGCAAGACACACTTCAGTGAGCTCATGAGAGACACAGCTTTGCAACTGATATTGCTGGGTTTCTGCCAAGCTGGTTCCTGTGTCACAATACAAAGGCACACAGGGAAAAATCCTGCATTGATCTTACATTGTGTAAGGGCCAAGGCTTTCAGGGGGACACACTGCACCCACAAGGTGCCTACAGACCCCTGAGAGCTCTTTCTGACCCAAGAGCACGAGCTGGGTGAGATGGGGCTCCTGGAGAACCAGTGGCTCATACTTGCCATTTTCCTTTTGCTGAGGGGACCTCACCACAGGTTCAGGTCTGGCTCGGCTGGGTTCATCAAGGGGATACCAGGGGCTGTGTGAGTTCTTGACCCTTTTCTGACACTTTGAACTGCCCTGTCTGTGCTATTATACCTGTGCTTTCCTCCTTTGCCTTTGGGATAGGGGAAAAGGGTGACTTAAGTGGCAGAGAGTGAGTTCAGCCACTTTCTCCTAATGGCTTTGTCTGCATGAGGTAGGCTGAGGACAAATCTTGGGAAATTGTGTATATTCCCAAGACTGGCAGTGTGCTCTAAGCAGACTCCATGGCTCTTGTGTGCCTTGGGACAATTTCTTAGACATCTTTGTGAATGCCTGTGAAAATCAGAAGACAAGGCTACATTTCAATAGCCCTTCAGGCAGCAGTAGTGCTGGCCCCAGCCCTGCTCCTCAAGCTCTCCACGCGCTCCCCTGCTCCTCCCAAGTGCGCAGGTACAACTGCTCTTGCTGCCAGGCAGTGAGCCTAATTTGGGAATTGAGCCAGGTTAAAAATAACTCAACCTGAAGGAAAAAAGCCACATTTGCTAAAGAAAATGCAAGTGAAACTACAGCCTGTGATTCCCTCAGTCTGTTACTGGGGCAGTGGAGAGAAAGAACATGGAATTATTATTAGAGGGGTGTGCAGTATTGGCAACACAAGACAGTGTTAATTTTATGCTGAGAAATAAAAGAACATCCGAGGGGGTAAGACTTTAGCAGGATGGGTACATGCCATAGGTTGCACTGGATGAATACCTGCAGCTCCAAGGAGCAGATCCCCATGGCTTGGCACAGGCTGTTCTGTTCTCCCAGCAGTGCAGAGGGCCAGGCAGTTTCAGTGCTCTGATCCAGGCTTGGGACTGGCAGCCTGAGGAAGCCTTGGACCTGTGTGGCCAGAGGGTTCTCAGGTGGAGCTCTGTCACTGCTCTGGGTGGGCCCAGGGCAGGATATTTATGGTTGGTGTTCCTATCTGTGTTGTCAGTATTTGCCTTTACCTCGGTGTCTCTTCCACTGCCAGCTAAAGTTCCTGTCACAGCCCTGCCAGCCTGTGTGTTCCTGGGGAAGGGACCTGTTTTGGCCATAGGCTGTTTGGGTGCCATATGTGCCTTTTGACATCCAAATTCGATTTAGCAGCTTGGATGGGTCCTTCCTTCCCCACAGACAAATAAGCAGGGCTCAGAGCTGCTTTTAGGATTAATTTTCTAAACTTCAGGTTTTGGAGTCTCCTCAGCTCCACATATATGAAGCTAAAAATCATTCCCAGCTATATGGTGTTGGGTGTCCCAGATGTGCATAATTTCATGAGGAAAACCTTAAAGCTCATCCAGTCCCACCCCCTGCCATGGGCAGGGACACCTTCCACTATCCCAGGTTGCTCCAAACCCCGTCCAGCCTGGCCTTGGACACTTCCAGGGATGGGGCAGTCACAGCTTCTCTCAGCAATCTATGCCAGGGCCTCACCATCCTCACAGGGAAGAATTCCTTCCTAATATCCCATCTAACCCTCCCTTCTGGCAGGGCGAAGACATTTCCCCTTGTCCTGCCACTTTAGGCCCTTGTCCCAAGTCCTTCTCTAGCTCTCTTGGAGCCCCTTTAGGCACTGGACGGGGCTCTAAGATCTACCTGGAGCCTTCTCCAGGTGAACACCTCCAGCTCTCCCAGCCTGGCTCCAGAGCAGAGGGGCTCCAACCCTCGGAGCACCTCTGTGGCCTGAAGCCATTCTTAGCCTCAAATTCCCAGGACAGTGCTGCACGTCGTTTTCCCAGCCTCAACCAGCATCATTCCCATCTCTCCCTTTCAGGTCCCTTTCCTGGCATCCTGCTGTCAATAGGAGCAGCTTATAGTGTGGACAAGCACTGTCATGGAATGATAAGCATGGCAGAAAACCTAATTAAAATCCAATTTCTGGCCAGATGGGAATGTTACGTTCATGCACAATTACCTTCCCCATCATTCCTCCTTCCTGGGAGAGCTTAATCAGCAGAGCTGGAGCCCACATCAGCTGGGTCAAACCACGTCTTGTCAGCTTCCCTCGGATACACGGAAGGCAGCGGGCCCAGCGTGTCAGGATGGGGGTCTTGGGATGGGGGTTTCAGGATGAGGTCTCAGGATGGGGTGTCAGGATGCGGGTTTCAAGATGGCGGTTTCAGGATGGGGTTCAGGACGGGGTCTCACGATAGAGGTTCCCGCCGACGACCTTCTCAAGATGGCGACGCCCTTCCCGTGATGGCGGCTCCCCGGGGCCGGTCACGTGCCGCAGGGCGGGTGGGGAATCCCGGCACGTGCTGGGCGTGCTCACGTGACTGGGAGAAGGAGGTGCTGCTGGCTAGGCCACGCCCAGACCACGCCCCCGCGCCCCGCCCCGCCCCATGGGTCCCGGTGCCACCGGACCGGGGACGCTGCACCGGGCCCGGCGCTCATCGGGCACCGCGGCGGGGCTCGGCCGCACGGTCCTGCGGGGCTTGTGCCTCACCGCGCCGGCCCAGAGCGCCGGGCAGGGGCGGGGGCTCACCCTCCGCCTGCCCCCGGGGCGGTGCTCCGCTGTCTCCGCCTCTCACCGGCTGCCCAGTCCCGCGGCAGCCGTTCGCACCGGAGCTGCGGCCTGGCCCCGTTCTGCCACGCCCGGTGCCCGCCTCTTGCGCCGGACACCGGAGGGTTCGCGGTTCCCGCCGGCTCCCGCTGCCCCGCGATGCCATCTAACAAATCCGTCTCCGACGCGCCCATCGTCCAGTTCACCAACTGCCGCATCCTGCGGGGCCACCAGCTCCAGAGGTGAGAGGGGGGTACCGGCGGTACCGGCGTGGGTACCAACAGTGTGGGGGTACCGGGGTTTCGGGGGTACCAGAGGCGCTGGGGCTACCGTGACGTCCGGGGGTTCCAGGGCTGCCCGGGGGTATTGTGGTGTCCGTGGGTATCAGGGCTGCTGGGGGTACCAGGGGTGTGGTGGCTCCCGGACGGGCTGCCGACCGGACCTGCCACCTGCGGTGCCCGAGGGTCGGTCGCCAGGTCCCCCTGTGCATCGGCTGTTGGCCCTCGTCCCCCGCGCTCGTGCCATCCCACGTCCCCTCACCATGCCTGCTTTCGGAGGGAGACGAAGCGGGTGTGGTGTAAGGCCCCTCTCCACTCCCCTCTCGTTTTGCCTCCTCTGCCAACCCTGTGGCCCTTTGGCCAAGACCACCACCTTTGAGGGGTAGCCCATGAAAATCCCATTCCCATGAGTTTTGTAGAGGCAGAGAGAGCTGCCCGCTGTGTCCCAGCTGGAAAAACAGCTGTACCCTGGCAGACATTGCAGAGCCCACTGCGGGAGGGGTCTGCGGGTGCCGGTGGGATCTGCTTTGCCCAGGATCACTGTCACTGGGGCACGGCCACCTGCTGCACGTGCTGCAGATGGCCCCAGAGCTTGGTGTGTGTGACTGTTCCTCCAGGGAGGACCTGTGGGTGCGAGAGGGGAAGATCCTCAACCCAGAGAAACTCTTCTTCGACGAGAAGGGCTCTGCTGACGTCCAGGTGGACTGCAAGGACAGCATCATCACCCCAGGCTTCATCGATGTCCAGATCAACGGTACAGTGAAGCCACGTGTACTTAGAATGGGGGGTTTGTCCATCCCTGACCTCCAGCACCACTGCAGGCGTCCTGCCTATGGCCACATTGCAGCTGCTGGAGGGAGATGTGAGTCACCCAACTAATGACAAAGAGCAATTTTGCCCGTGGTTGCTGCTGTCATGTAGCTGATTCCCTTTGGCCAGGTGCGGGTTCCCTCTGAACCCATTTTTATCAATATTTTATCCTGCTCCTGCAGGGTGTGGGAGGAGAGGGCAGTACTTCCCAAGGGAACAAACATTACCTCCCATAGCTCTCTTCCAAGGAGAAGAGGGACTTATTCTATGGTAGCTAAAGTTGGAAGTCAGATCCCTCTTCAGCTGGGAATCCTCACATTTTGCCCTGCATCCAAATAAAAAGGTTGTGCTTGCAAAACACTGGGGTGCTGTGGGGAAGAGCACTTCATGGGGGCAGCAATGGTGGAATTTGTATTTGTAGTACCTTGGAATGTAGGACAGAAGTGCTGGTGGAGTCCTCTGTGTCAGCACTCTACAAATGGAGCATCTCCCTCCCGTCACACAAAATATTTCTTCTGTGTTTCTGGGTGAGAAACATCCAATGGGGAAGCTGCAGTTTCACCTCTGTTTTGTTCGTGGTACAGGAGGCTTTGGGGTGGACTTCTCTCTGGCTACAGATGACTTCAAATCAGGGATTGACCTGGTCAGTCAGAAAATCCTCTCCCATGGAGTGACCTCCTTCTGTCCCACCCTGGTGACTTCTCCTCCATCTGTGTACCACCAGGTAAGGGGCTTTCTCCTTCTCATCCACAGGGGCTGAGGTTGGTACCAAGAGGTGGGGGGGGCAAGACTGGGCCTGCTGGGATAGCTGCCATGGCAGAAAAGCTGTGGGCATGAGGAGCTGGGTTTCTTGCCCTCAGCCTTTAGAATGCTGAGACAGCTATGTTTCCCAGGTGAGCTCTGCACAGCAGGGCTTGCAGATGGCTTTTCCTTTGTGGGCTGTGATGGTCCCAAGTGGTCCACCTACAAATCTCCCTGTATGTTGGCCTCAGCCCAACGTTTGGGTCTGATTTGGTCGGCTGGGGGGCTGTGTCTGGCGTGCCATGTTTGACAAACCCATTTCTCTAGGTTCTTCCTCAGATCAGTGTAAGAAACGGTGGAGCCCATGGAGCAGGTATCCTGGGTAAGTGGATTTGTCCCTCTTTGGTGCTGCTCTAGGTGGGCAATTATCTTGTTCATTGTTGAGGTAAAAGGAGTTACTGAGGGGCAGCAAAATGGGGGCTGGAGCTCTCTCGGTCGGAGGGATGCATAGGTTGGCACAGACCCACTTTGTCTCTCAGGCTGTGCCTGGCCTTTGCTGTATTCTCTCTCATTGTACACACACCACTCCAGCCCCTTTGGGGCCCCTGGGGCAATGGCAGTGGGGTGGCTTGGCTTGGCCAGGGGCCAGCACTGCATCTCTCGCTGTGCTGAGCTCACAGTTATCTGAGTCACGTGTTTTGCTGCAGAAAAATGGCAACAGCTTGACTGGAGCAGAGTAGACAGAGCAGGTTTCTTGGTCCTTGGCAGGCAGAGGAAGGATCATGGCTCTTTGTTCCTGTTTGGACAGGGGCCCACCTGGAAGGCCCGTTCATCAGCAAGGAGAAGAAGGGGGCCCACCCAGAGCACTGCCTCCGCACCTTTGAGGCAGGTGCCTTCCAGGACCTGCTTGCCACCTACGGCTCCCTGGACTGTGTCCGGATAGTCACACTGGCCCCCGAAATGAGGAGGAGCAGTGAGGTGATCCGGGAGCTCACCAAGCGGGGCATCTGCGTCTCCCTGGGTAAGGGCTGGGGCACCCAAGGCTCTGGGGGCTCCGGCAGCCCCTCCCTCGGGGCTGTGGCGGCTCTAACAGTGTCTCAGTGCGACTGGACAGGGTGGGATTCTCTTTTACCTGGCCTGTATGGAAGTGACAGACCTGTCACAAATGGGGACCTCACTTGATGCTGTGAATCTGTCATGGCAAGGGCCAGTTTGTATCGATTGAGGAGCCCCTGCAGTAAACACAATGTGCTGTTCTAACACAGGGGAGAGTAGCAGTCTTACTTGGAGGTTTGATGATGTGGAAGGGTTCAAACTCTGAAGTTCCACTGCTTTAGGCCTTACTTGACAGGTGAAATCATTTTCCAAAGGTTACTGTTGGTTTGATAACTCTGTTTTTCAACCATAAGTGCTGTAGTAGCCTCTCCCTCCAACACCTGGCTGGCCACTGACTTAAAACTGGCTGCGTTTTTCTTTTCCTTTCCTTCACAAGCTCTTCTTTGCCTCAGATAATTGAAGAAGTCTTTTTTTTTTAAAGGGGGAAGTTACTAAGGGCGAAATTAAACCTCAAGTGAGAAGGGCATTCATACAACAAAGTATCTCTTATCCCACAGCCACATAGAGATCTCCAGAAAGGCAAGGTTAGCCCACAGAGCTGCTGTTCTGGGGGAAAGAGAATTTTCCTTCTGAATAGTTTAATTCCCATACTCTTTCCCAGCAAAGTCCCCACTGTCTCTATCCACTTGATAGCTTTCCACAAAATCTTTAAGTATCTGATGCCAGCAGAAAGGCATGTCATTGGACCTCGAACACAGCCTGAAGGCAACGTGCTGTAAGCAAGGCAGCATCTGTGACGGCTGTGATGTGAACAGTGAAGGTGTTCAGGTGAAATACCCACCTGCAGAGTCCCCCCAGGTCATGGCCACACACATCTGTGTGGAGGTTGCACCTCAGGCTGGGGTGGGCATCAGAGCAGAGTCCAGTGATGGAGTGTCTTCACTCCTGTAGGGAAATAAATGGAGAGATGGGCAGAGGAATCAGGCATTGGTCTCTGTTCCCAGGTCACTCAGTGGCTAACCTGTCCCAGGCCGAGGAGGCTGTGCAGCACGGCGCAACCTTCATCACCCACCTCTTCAATGCCATGCTGCCGGTGAGTTCCCAAAGGCACCTGCTCTGCTCCAGGGTCGCTTCTGGCCTTTCTCTCCTGCTCCCCATGAGCCCATGTTCTCCCCAGCTGTGCTTTTGCCATGAGGTTTTGGCACTGAACCTCTGGCTTCTCATTCTTCCTGCTGGGTCTGAAAGAGAGTCAAAGCTGTAGCAGACTATCGAAATTCATCACCGAGAAGGACTAGGAAGTGTTGGTGGGTGGGAGCTGGACATGCTCCCGCCATGTGCACCCAGAAATTCCCCCTGTGCTGGGCTGATCCCCAGGGTGGGCAGCAGGGGAGGGGGGGATTCTGCCCCTTTGCCCCACTCAGGTGAGACCCCCCCTGCAGAGCTGCCTCCAGCCCTGGGGTCCAACAGCAGAAGAACATGGAGCTGCTGGAGTGAGTCCAGAGGAGGCCACGGAGATGCTCCAAGGGCTGGAGCCCCTCTGCTCTGGAGCCAGGCTGGGAGAGCTGGGGATGTTCACCTGGAGGAGAGAAGGCTCCAGGGAGACCTCAGAGCCCCGTCCAGTGCCTAAAGGGGCTCCAGGAGAGCTAGAGAAGGACTTGGGACAAGGGCCTAAAGTGGCAGAACAAGGGGAAATGTCTTCACCAGAAGGGAGGGTTAGATGGGATATTAGGAAGGAATGCTTCCCTGTGAGGATGGTGAGGCCCTGGCACAGGTTGCCCAGAGAAGCTGTGGCTGCCCCATCCCTGGAAGTGTCCCAGGCCAGGCTGGACAGGGCTTGGAGCAACCTGGGATAGTGGAAGGTGTCCCTGCCCATAGAACGGGGTTGGAACAAGATGAGCTTTATGGTCCTTTCCAACTCAAACCATCCTGTGATTCAAGGCAATGCCCACATTTGCCTGGTAAAGCTGCCAGGCACTGTGTGATAGAGATGGCATCAGCATCCCCTGAAGGGAAGGGTCTCAGCCAATGAGTCCTGGTGATGCTCCATAGCTTGTCCCCTCTCTCCCCTCAAGTAGTTCCACCACCGTGACCCTGGCATTGTGGGGCTCCTGACAAGTGACAAGATTCCTGCTGGGCGGAGGGTCTTCTATGGCATGATCTCTGATGGCATCCACACCAACCCTGCCGCCCTGCGCATCGCCCACCGAGCCCACCCCAAAGGTGAGCCATGCAGTCCCCACAGTGTCACCAGCCACTCCCAGCACTGCGCCATCTCCCACAAGACACTCGTGCTGCTCTCACTGCCTGGAAGGTCACAGCCACGTGTGCTGATATCCTAGTCCTCCTGCTTTGGTGGGATTTGGCTGAAGACACTGTGGTCCCCTCTCTGGGAGGGCCAGCTTGGAACTGCAGCAAAATCAGCTGCAAAGCTGACAGGGCCCTTTTCCTTGTGTTGCACAGGCCTGGTGCTAGTGACAGACGCAATCGCTGGTATGGGGCTGGCACCAGGTCGGCACACGCTGGGTCAGCAGGTGGTGGAGATTGATGGGCTGAACACCTACATCGCAGGTAAGGGCCTCTTGCTGAAGAGCTGGGGACAGTGCTGCCCCTGGCACTGTCCTGGGGAACTGAGCACACCTTGCTGTCCCTGTTGGTGTGAGACTGCTTGTGCCGCCCTTTTGGATTTTGATGCAGTGACTTGGCCTTGGGGAGAATGAGGCTCCTGGTAAGGAGGAGAGGTGTGCCACCCTCGTGGATGGGGAGGAATCTGTCCAGTTGTAGCTGTCTGCAACACCTTTGAAAGCCTCATTGCACAGTGTCAGGGGTGCCAGAGGTTCAGGGGTGTCAGTAAGGACAGAGAAATCTTAGAGATATTTATTGTCCCTTTTCTTTATTATAACACTACCACTTCTTGCTCACTAAATTCCCTAAGTTTCAAGTTCCCAAGCAGCTGGAGACTGAGAAGGTATTTCAGAGAAGGATCATTCCTTTCTCCATTCCCTTCCTCTGGCAGCAGGTGTCTGCATTGTGAGCTGGTTTCACCCAGTCCACCTGGTCTGATGGTGAAGCTGGGGATGACACCCTGGTACTTCTCCCTGTGCTCCAGCGCGGGCTCTCCCTTGCCTGTCTGTCCCTGGAAGCAGTGGCTGCAGGCCCTTCAGCTTGCTCCTCCTGCCACCCTGGATTTCTGCCCTTCTGGTCCCGTTGTGCTTCCCCAGTGCCCTGCTTCTTGCTGTGAGCTTTGGGAGCTGCTCAATGTCATTCTATTCTCTCCCAGGCACAAAGACCCTGAGTGGCAGCGTGGCAACCATGGACACATGTGTGCGACACTTCCAAGAGGCCACAGGTAAGGGAGCCTTGTCCCCAAGCTGTTGCTCCCTATGTTGACACAGGAGGAGGTCTTGTTCTTGCCAGCTGTGTCTGTTCCACCAGGAACATTCCATTTCACTTGAGACTTGAGTAGGGCTGGGATCAGTATCCTCAGATGAGCACCTTTTTGAGGGGAAGTTTCATTTTAACCCCTAGTGCTAATGAGAGGTGAACGCTCCTGTTCCTTCCTCACAGAGGGGAATGATTTCCCCCTTTCCATACCCTAAGTGTTCAGTTCTCCTATGCCTGCTCTCTCCTGTAGGGATATTTCCCTTCCCAGCTCCAGACGGTTGTGCTGAGGGTGTTCCAGCTCAGGTCCGTGCCCCGCTGACAGTTGCCTTGTCCAAGGGGGTTTGGGCTGCTCTGGCAACGGGGCTGTGACTGCCCTAACATTTCCCCAATTCTCTGTCCAAGGGTGCTCAGTAGAGACCGCGCTGGAGGCGGCATCTCTGCATCCTGCCCAGCTCCTGGGGATTGAACGTAAAAAGGGGACACTGAATTATGACTCCGATGCAGGTACTGGTATGGGGACAGCAGGTACTGGTATGGGGACAATGGTGTCAGGGCTCACAAGTGCTGGAGCAAACCAAGGGCTGCTGTAAATGCATCTTCATTCTGTTTCAGTGGGAGCTGCAGGGAGACATGCTTTGCCTGGGATTTGCTCTGGAGTTTTGGTTTTTCTCTTGGATAATGGTGGTGTTTGGGAAACCCTTTGGAATGCCTCCCACATCTCAGCCAAGCAGGGAGCAGAGCTGCCATGTGTGGGGAGTCTCCAGGTGTGGGGAGAAGTTCTTCCCTACTGAGTGCAGCTCTCCCCAGCCAGCCCCAGCAGCTCCATTCCTCTGACAGCTGCTTCCTTTCTCTCTTGTCCTATGCAGATTTCCTGATACTGAATGACAACCTGTATGTGCAAGCCACGTACATCGCCGGCAAGGAGGTCTGGCGACAGGATGCATCGGGCATGTGACACTGGGCTCTCCCAGTGCCCTCCAAGGCTCCCTGGCACTGTGGTTAGCAGCTCTGGCAACCACCCCACTTCTCTCTTTCGGGTTTTTTTTTCCCAGTTCCTTCCTGCAACTCCCTCAAAGGAGCCTCATACCAAAGAGCTGCATTTTCCAGCTTCCAGTTACGGCCACGCCTGCCACAAATTTGTTGGTGCTCAGTTGGTGGCATGGGGAAAGAAGGCAGCTCTGTGCTGGCAAGGAATGCCAGTCCTGGAGTGACCTAAGGGACTGCACAGCTGTCCTGCCCCAGACAGGTGCTCCTGTCGCCATCTGACAGCAGTGAGGAACTGTCCCAGCCTTTGCACTGTTTATACAGCACACACTAACTTGTCCCACGCCCAAGGCAGGCTCAAGCCATTCCCATTCCTCTGCCTGCTGTTTGCTTCGGTCCCGGGCAGCCATGACGTGTTAGATATCAGCTTCCACCAGCTCA
This sequence comes from Atrichornis clamosus, assembly GCA_013400975.1. Lineage (NCBI taxonomy): Eukaryota > Metazoa > Chordata > Aves > Passeriformes > Menuridae > Atrichornis > Atrichornis clamosus. Next base: position 194,394 of record WBMZ01014814.1, read on the forward strand.
GCTCGCAGCTCTTCCCGTGACGAGGTTTCTGTTGAGTCAGCAGAAGCTGAGGATCACGTTCGGCTCTCCCGACAGCCCTTCTGCCATGTGTCCCCACAGCAAGGCTGTCACAGCTCACTGACTCGGGTTGTGGGGCTGAATCCTCAGGGCAGAGATCAAACCCAGGAATATTAAGGCATTGCTGGTCCTTTGTGCCTTTTTCCTGCATTGTGTCCACACAGCTGGGGACATGGACAGCATCCTGCCACAGAAAACAATGTTCCTTTCATCCCTTGCTGTGGCTGAATGGGTTCTACAGGCTCTGTGCCAGCCATACCAAGAAGAGCCTCTGCATCACCTGATGGGTTTGTGCATTCCTCAGGCCATGGATGGGGAGCTTTTGCTTTAGGGGATGGATCCAGACTGGTGGCGACAGGCTCACGAGCCCTCAGCCCAGCTCAGGCACTGAGAGAGAGGAAAACTGCAGTGGGATTCTGGCCTTTCAAGACAGATACTATAGCTCATTATTCTGTGCTCATTATTATCTTCTCCAATACTTGACTGCCAGCTCTTTTCTTGACACTTAGACACTTCTGTGCGAGGACTGATGCTGATTTCGACTCTACTGCAATGAGAATAAGCGTTGAGATAAGTTTCAAGACAACCTCTGATAAGGCTCAAACCAATGAGATGGTTTTTGTAGTGAAGGGAGGGCTTAGACAAGGGCAATGTCTCAGCAAGGGTGGAGATTGCAAGGCAGACAGATGTCTGGTTGGGATTGGCAGAAGTGTGGTGATTTTTCCAGTACCGTTTTATAACCTTTAGCAGCAGCATTTGGAAGTGCTTTCCCAGCACTTTAGAGCCCTTCTGGAATCACTGTCAGCCTCGGAGAATTTCTAACATCACCTGCCAATGAGAAGATAAATTATAACCTCCACAGTTTGAAGCATTTGAGAGACATCAAACCCCATGCTGCTGCAGTGCCAACCTCATGGGGCTCTTCTGGCTGTTGAAAACAATCCAAGGGGAAAAAAGTCTATGAAACAAGGTGTCTAACTTTTTATTTACAAAATTAAATAATCGAAAGGAAATCTAAAATAGAAATTGAATTAGACAGTACCTGTAGGTGCGTGTTAACCCTTTTTGCCTGCCCATGGTGGTGCGTGGTGGCATGGCCTGTGTCACCCTGGCATGTGAAGGGCCGGGGGCTGGTGTGGGCGCGGGGATTTAGGCCAGGGAGGGCGGCACTGCCGAACACCAGCGGTCCGGCCCGGCCGTGGATACACGTGTGTCCGACAGGGCCCTGTGGGGCTCAGGGAAGCAGGAGGGAGGCTCGGGGGGTCAAAGGCGCTGCCCAGGTGGGCCATGGGATCTCCGCCTCGCCTGCCCCAGGCCGGGCTCGGGTCCTGGCGGGCGGAACGGGAGCGCGGTGCGCGGCCGCGGCCGGAGCGTTGAGGGCAGCGCACACCGGCCCGGCCCCCGCCCTCAGCGCCGGCCCCCTCCGCTCTCAGCCCCGGCCCGGCGGCGGCGGGGAGGCCACGAGAGGGGCCCCGAGCTTCAGTCAGCGGTGGCGGCTCGGCCGGGGCAGAGCTGCTCCCGGAACCCACACGCTGCCCGTGACCGGAGGTGGGCGGTGCGGCCAGGCCGTTTCCTGCGGCGGCGGCGCGGGGAGCCCGGCATGGAGCGGGTAAGGGCGCTGCTGCTCGGCTCGCGCCGAGCTCCTCTTCACTGCTCCGGGCCCAGCTCCCGCAGGTTCTCCCAAAGGGTCTTCCCACACTTGGGGCCTTTCCCAATCCCTCCTCACTTTATCCTGAACATTCTTTTCATTCCCAACGCCTGGTAACGTGCCTTGTCCTCAGGCGAGCTGCAAGCCTTAATTTCCACCTGCTTAGCAGGAGGCACCCAGTGTAAAAATGTAGCACAGGGGGTCTTAAGGGCTTGTGTTTTGCCTAAAAAGATAAATTCTGTGTGTGGCCAGAGCTGTGCTAAAGGGAAATTTCCTGCTGTGGAGACATTATGCCATAGAATAAGCTTCAGGAAAAAAGAGAGATCTTCCATTTGGGGCCTTATAAAGGGGCAGGAGGAGAGAAAGAGATAAAAATTCTGTGGGAAGTCCTGGTTTGCCAGGAGTGGGGGTTTCCTGCTAGTAAGAGTTCATTGTTGTAGGTCTTGTAATGCAGAGGGTTCATTTGGTGCTCTCCACAAAGGACACGTGTTCCTGTGTTGTGTTGATTTATGGGATAAATGAGCTGTCACATGGCACATCTCCAGTATAAAGCCAGGTCTGATCTCCTGTGAGAGGGGAGAAGGCTTCAGAAAACTCAGGTTTGGAATCATTTTTGAAGGTGACAGATTTGTGCTTCTTCTGAACATTCTGCCTTCCCCACCCGATGTCCCAGGCTCCCCAGGGTGTGTTCCAGGAGGAGCTGGAGCGGTGCATTTCGCAGCTGGAGGCAGATCTCCACCTCACTCCACGCCCCAGACTAGGTATGTTCCTCTTTCCCAGCCTACACACCCCATATTGCAGCCTTGGATCTGATTTAGCAGATCTGGACACTTTTCTGTTTCTTCTTTCCCTTAAGTTCCCTACCCTTGTGTTATTTGGGATTTGTTCTAAATACAAAACAATATAAAGCACTGAACTATAAAGACTGTGTCTCTGGAAGCAGCTTTATCTTTCATTCTTGTAGTGTTTGTCCTCCCTGTTTTCTGTATTCTTTCTCATGTTCTCATTTTCAATACAATGGCTTGTCTGATTCTGCTACAGCTCTGCCTGTTTTCCATCTTAAGGAAATACTGTGCCAGTGCGTCTGGCCCTTAAACACCAATAAGTTTATTTTTGTGAAGCTTGTTCCAAGGAAAAATTACATGGAAGATAAAATTCTGTAAGGTCATAGTTTGATCCCATCAGTACAATTTGTAAAGAGCTGCAGACACATATCCTGCTCCTGCTCCTGGCCAGTACTTAGCCTTAGGAGAGGGCTGTGAACGCTGTGTAAGATGCCCAGGTGAGTGTTTGGCTGGTGCATCAGGCTCTGAGAAGAATTAAGGCTGCGAGAGTTTGGATTGTTCAGCCTGGAGAAGAGAAGGATCTTGGAAGACCTTAGAGCCACTTCCAGTGCCTAAAGGGGCTCCAAGAGAGCTGGAGAGGGACTTGGGACAAGGGCCTGGAGTGACAGGACAAGGGGGAATGGCTTTAAACTGAAAAAGAGGACGTTTAGATTGGGTATTAGGAGGAAATTCTTGGCTGTGAGGGTGGTGAGGCCCTGGCACAGGTTGCCCAGAGAAGCTGTGGCTGCCCCATCCCTGGAAGTGTTCTAAGCCAGCTTGGATGGGGCTTGGAGCAACCTAGTCTAGTGGAAGGTATCCCTGCCTATGGCAGCAGGTGGATGAGCTTTAAAGTTCCTGCCCAAACTATTCTATGATCAGATCATTTTGTTACAAATGTGTCCTGTGCCAGTTCCTGGTGCTCAGCAGCAGGGAAGGCAGCTCCTGGAGGGGAGGCAGGAGCTGTGCACTGTGGCTGTTGACGGCTGATCAGTCACCTCCTCAGAGCTGTCTGGAGATGAGCCAATCAGAGTGTATCTGTGCACAGCAAGAAAGATCCTGAGAAACACCAGTGAACAGGATGCAGAGCAAGCAGAATGAAAACCCCAGATGCAGACCCTGGAATCAGAAGCTGAAAGCTTGCCCAAACGCATGAAGCAGAAACCAACGAACTGTAGCTAGGTGCGGCAGATACACCAATGAACAAACTGCAGCCTTTGCAATGCCTTATAGATAAGATATATATATGTAACTGGAGTCTAATAAACACACACACTCTCTCTCTTTGCACTACTTTTGTCTTTCTGCGCTGTGGACTGTCCTGACTTTAACATGACAGTGCACAGGGACGAGGCAGCAGAAGCAGTGGCCTGGCCAGAAAAGGGCCCCTTTGCATAAGTACGTGAGCCAGGAGAGCTGAGCGGAGCTGCTGATGTTACCCAGGCTCTGCCTGGAGTGCCAGTCACTGGAGAAATCTGAGGTGAGGAGGCAGATCCAAGCTCTAGCCAGGAATTCAGGATCTGGATCAATGAGTTATTTGGTTGCAGCAGTGTAGGCATGAGATCCTTAGCTGAGAACAACTCCCAGGTGAGGGAGGGCAGCAGCTCCCTGGAGCTTTCTCTAGCTCTTGCTATGTAACAGGCCTGGACTGCAGCCAGCCAGACCCCTTGAAATAGGGGTACACATGTCAGGACCTTGACACCCAGGTGAAGATACATCCCACTTCTGTCCCACCACGGTCAGGGGGGCACCAGGCCCAGCATCACCGGCTGGGCCAGGGAGGGGATTGTCCCACTCTGCTCTGCCACTGGGGTGGTCTCCCCTCGAGTGCTGGGGGCACTTTGGGGCACCACAGTATCAGAAGGATCTAAAGGTGTTAGAGAGTGTCCAAAGGAGGGACACAAGGATGATGAAGGGTCTGGAGGGGAAGCTACAGGAGCAGCAGCTGAGGGCACTTGGTTTGTTCAGCTGGAAAGAGGAGATGGAGCACAGAGCTCACCAGGGGCTGCAGCTCCTCCCGAGGGGCAGCGCTGGGGCAGCTCTGATCTCTGCTCTCTGTGACCAGGGACAGGACCCAGGGAACGGCTGGAGCTGTGCCAGGGGAGGGTCAGGTTGGACATCAGGAAAAGGTTCTTCCCCCAGAGGGCTGTGGGCCACTGCAGCCAGGAGAGGTGGGATGTGCCCATTACACAGTACTAGTGCAGTACATCAGGCTGTTCTGTGGCTTAAAATGAGTGAGACAAACACTACAAGACTATATGTAGGATTCCCAAACAGAGGTCTTGGGGACCACTGTTACAGAACAATTGTGTTTTTAGAGAATTTGCTCTGACACAAAAACTTTGGATTCCTGTTGTGGTCAGGCTGTTTGTATGAGAGTAAAGCAAGAGCCCTGCTTTTCAGGGTGTGTTCTCTACTCAGATTTTTTTCCAGTTTTTGAGAGAAGAGACACTGAACTAGGTTCTGGGATTTGTCTTTGCCTTGAGGGAAGGATTGCTAAGTTCTGTGTAGCTTTTGTGCCATTAGCAGTGCACTTATTGTAGTGAGAGTCTCACTGTGTGTAACAAGCAGTTAAGATTTTTTTTCCCTCTAAGAACATCTCACGGTATTTGAGCTTCTAGATGGAATTCCCTTTCAATAGAATGCAAGTCGTGGATTAGTCAGAGGTGGTATGAACACAGAGCACATTCAGAGAAGACTCAGTCATCAGCATCCCACAGTGTGGATTTTAAGGCCCACCATAACCTGTTTCTTGTCTTTCTTGGTGTTTTTCTGAGTACAGCAGAGGAGAGCCAGCACATTCTCAAGGTCCTGCACTCCCCTGAGACTCCTCTTGCAGAGAAGCAACAAGTGATGAGTGATGTGTTTGGGGATTATTGTCTCAAGATGGATGAAGGTCAGAAGAGCATGGAGAAAGGTGAGCTTGAGCAGTCCTTCAGGGAATGGTGAAATTTGGTTCTTTTCTGTAGATTTCTTAGGTTGCAGCTTTAGATTGAGTCACTTCTCTGGGCACTGCCTTACAGTGGGAGCTGCAGTGGCATCCCTGTGGTAGGAAACTGGTGTATTGATAATACCAGTATTGAAACAATATTCTTTGTCTTTTCTAGACATGAAACCTGATGTTGTGGAAGTACAGCCAAGCAGTGGACAGGCTGCAGATGGTATGAAACAGTCTGACCCAATCCCTGAGGCACAGCCAGAGTTGTTCACATCATCCGGCAGCAGCTTCCGATTTGATTTTACACTTTCCAAGACTGACCCAGAAGCTGACCCTGGTGACAGTGGTGCTGAGGAGGTACAAATCAATGTCAGAGCCTCTGAACAGGAGAACTGGAATGGAGCCTTGAGGTTTGCTGCCTCTGGACAAGAACCCAGGTTTGCTTTCAATTTTGCCATCCCAGATGAAGACTGTCCTCAGCTTCAGTTACTTCCAACAAGCCAACATATAGAGTATACAGCAGATCCTTCACTGCCTGCTGAATCAGCAGCTCTGCCACAGGCTGCAGCCTTGCAGAAGCCTGAGGTGACTCAAAGTACAGGGAATGCACCCAAAGAGGATAGAAGCCATGTCACATCAAAGATCCCCCAACCAGAGACTGCCCCTGCAGATGAGGCAGTGACAGAGAAATCAACAGGAGGTGGAGCTGCCCAGAAGAAGAAAAGGAAGAAACAAAAACCACCTGTCAGTAACAAGAAGACAGAAGAAACTGAGACCAGCAGGAAGGCAAAGCTAGAAGCTAACAGCTGTCAAAATACAGATACTTCCCATCAGGATGAGAAGACCTCTCAGGTAGTTAGATATTGATGGAATCCCATAATTTATAAACCCTTGAGCTAAAGAGACACTTTTTGCACAGATGAACAATTAGCATACTGCCTTGAGATGAAAACTGAAAAAGCAGGGTTGCTGCTTAATTCTTCCAGCAGCTGTTTGCTTTCTCTGCTACACAGCTGAGGAACCTGACTAGTGCAAAGGAAGTTAACTATCCTTCACATTTGTGCTGAAACATCTCATGTTTAAGCTTGTGACAGCTAATCCTGGGGAGCTGCATGCCATGTTTTCTTAAGAAAATAAAAATAGGAAATGGAGGTAACTGTCTTAGTGCAAAGCTGGTGCCTGTGGGTGCTGAGCCAGGCCCTGCACCTCTGATGAGCATGTTGCAGGATGAATTGCTTTCGTAGTGCAAGTAGCAAAGCTAAGGCACAGAGCTGCCACCTGGTGTAGCCAAGGGTCTGGGGTAAAGTTCAAGGGTGCTTCTGAGAAGATTCCTCTCTAGGGCATGGCCCAGAAATCAACTGAAGTTGCAGGTTATACATAAACACACCATTAAGGCACACCCTGAGCTTTTCTGTTCTGCTACGGTCCAGGTCTTCATTTTATTTTACTTTACAGCACTGGTGTAGGTAATACTAACAAATAGTGTCAGCTGAGCCATACTGAAATACAAAATTGCACAAAACCTTCCTTTTCTTAATATTCTACAAGGAAATTGCACTGAGTATTCACCTGCCTCTGGAACGTTGCATCCAAAGGGCTGCTTTACCACCAGCCCTGCCAAAAAACACTGCTGAGTACCAGAGAGGTAGTAAGAGTTGAAGGTGAGGTAAAGCCCTTCCAGTCCTTTGGAAGGAGACTGTTGCAGGTGAAAGGAGACAGCATGAGGGCTTTTGTATTTACATGTATGTAGCAGTTAAGAATTGCTTCAGTTCCAGGGTGCAGTCCTGTTTTGCTCAATGAGACTTGGCTTCTTCCCTCTCCATGGGCTTCAGCTGCCTTTTCCTCATGCATTTCTGGTTACGCAAGCACACAGGAGCTGAGAAAAAAGACTCAGCTTCTAACTTGGTCCATTGTTTGCTTTTTGTGATTTTGTGCAGGCTTGAGGATAGGGATTTTTTGTTGTTAATGTTTATTTCTGCTGTCTGTAAGTGTATTTGACAGCTTCTTTCAGAGGAAGGATCCTGAACAGCTTTCCAGAAAACAGCATCCTCTGAGTGGCAGCCACATATTAAATCCATCCAATAGAGGCTGTGACTTACAATGAAACATTTGTACAGTGCTTTTAGTTTATCCAGCGAAAAACACTAGAGGGAAAACATCATGAACACTATAAAGTGATGACCAGAACATGATATTTAGAATAGTCCTGACTTTATGGAGTTCCCTTTTATCCTGCTGTAATTTTTGGGTGCCTTATTTCCTCTTGCTCACTGTGCCTCATGTTGACAGCAGTCAGATGAGCAGCTGCGGAAGGAGGTGGACTGGTGTGTGAACCAGCTGGAACTTGGCTTGAAGACACAGAAACCCACTCCAAAGCAGGGTGAGCAGTGAAGCAAAGGAGAGCTCTCTCCTATGGGAAGCATTGGCAGGAATGCATGGGCAGAGCCAGCAGGGAGCCCTAACCTGTGTGTTGTTTCTCCTTTGCTGCAGCTGAGGAGGCTCTCAGGGCAATCAGGACACTGCACAGTGATAAGGCTCCACTGGTGAAGAAGCGTCAGCTCATGAGAGCCATGTTTGGAGACTACAGGAAGAAGATGCAGGAGGAGCTGTGCAGAGAGCTGAAGCTCATGGAAACAGGTAGGAGAACTTCACATGGTGAGGAGGAGAAGAGATTCAGTCCTCCATGTATTGCTTTGCAGAGTAGGGCCTCACTATATGAGATGACTAAACATCTCTTATGTCTCTTTTCTCCCCTCTTTAAGCTGCAAAATCTGCCAGGATTGTGGAGGTGAACGAAAGCATCCGCAAGAAGAACGGCCAGTTCATCCGGAAGTGCTTGGGAGCTTGCAGGAAAAGCCAAGGTTCAGCAGAATCCCCTTCAGACTCACACAGGACACTTAGCACAGGCTTATTCAATTTCACAGCTCCCCAGGAAGAATTTTGCTTTAATTTCTTCTAGAAAAGTCACTTAGATTAAAACTGTGGCAAAAAAACTGTGCCAAATCTCCTGTAAACTGAAGAATGGTGGAAAGATACTGTGCAGTAGGAAATGTCATGCATGAATTTCTGGATCATCTTCCTGAGTGCCTTATCTAGAATTTTAAACCAGATCTGTCTACTATGCATATGACCCCAAGACTCAGCCTACATAGTGCTCCTCTGTGCTCACACTGTAGAGGCACCTTTGAAAGGATCAGCAGTGTGGAAGGATCTGCTTTTCTTCCTGTAGAATTGACATTAACTGTCGAATCTGGCTTTTATACCGTGAAATTTTCCCATTCTCCTGTTGCTTTTAAATAGAGCAGAGCTTTTTTAGCAGCTGAGGCAGCAATGTGTACAGCAGGGAATGGTTTGGAATGAAGATCCAGCAGTGGATAGTTGGATGCTTTCCCTGCATAAGTCTGTGTGAATGCAGCTTCTGGCATCCAGCCAACAGCAGCAGTGTGTTAGCCCTGACATCGAGGAGCACGAGCTCAGGGTCTTGGGGGAAAGTGAGAACCATTTTTGCTCATTCATCTCTTTCACTGACAGGTACAGACTTAGAATAAAACTACACATCTTGATTTAATCCAGCCAAGGGATGTAAGGACAGTTGTTTCCAACAGGGAAAGAATTTTATTGCTGAAGCCAGGTTCTGGCCAGCTAGGAAGGATGTACAATCAGCTCTTAAATAAAGTTTACTTTATAAGTAGCCCAGTTACAACCACCAGTGACTCAGAGGGAAAATTAGCTGCATGCCAGCCTTGGGTGGTGGTAAAATCAACTGTCAGATCCCAAAGACTCTCTTCCATTTGATCTGTATTAAAGTTTGACTCTTGAATGTGTGTCTCCAGTCAATACTGCTTCAGCCACTGAACCCATCTCCTAAGGTCATGCAGAAAATCCTCCCCACCAAAAAAGGTGAAGGAAGAGAAGTGCTGTGAAAGGCTACATGGTATCAGGTGTCCCTAGGGAGCAGTGCTTTCCTCCCTTTTATAGTCCAGTCAGCCTGTGTGAAAAGTGAGACATGGGAGTGTGGGCAGATTCCAGGGAGTGCTGAGAGCAGCTGAGAGATGGTGAAAAACGTTGGCTGAGAAAAACTTAAAAAACACCTGATCTTGGCTCCACAAAATTAATTTTATTACCAAGCTCTTGACACAGGCAGTTGCATCTGCGAGAATTTTTTCTTAGTTTTAAATATTTTAAAATAATATTTTAAAGAATTCCTGTCAGGGCATAAGGAGAAACTGAACCTGGGTAACATATATGGCAAGGAGAACAATGGAGAGATTACTTTGTCTTTTGGAAGTCAGTAAGTGAGAACTGGAAATCAAGGTTGGCACATTTTTATTTTATTTGCCAAGGAGCACAGCTGTTATTTTGAATGTAGGGAGCAACCTTATACAGTATATTTTTTATTTCCAGGGTTTGATATTAAACATACAGAAGTTGTGTCCTTGTCAAACTTGTGTTTTCATGCTATTAACTGAGATTCAAGAGCATCTTGTACGTGACCTTGGAGCTACAGCTGTTTGCTTTCCTGGCTGATTACGCAGGAGATGTCTGGGAAATAGTTCCTTTTTTCCTTGTCATGTCTCAGGTAAAGCCAGAGCTGCTAAAATGTTATAAAATCCTTGCTGTGGAAGGCTGCAGAAGTATTCTGGGAAGCATTCTTACATAATTGCTGCATGTTTATGCTGTTCATTAGGCATTCATAATTAGAATAAAGATACCAGTGAAGTGGATGTTCACCTGATCCAGCAGTTATCTTCAAAGAGGTCAGAGAAAAATCCATTCCAATATGAGAACAGCTCCTGTGGTTTTCCAGAGGTCTGAATAATGCTGACCTGCAAAGCCAGTTCCTTTTGCTGTACTTCATTATTGGAGCACTTATATATGTATATATGTTCATGGATGTGATACCTCGTGTCCCTGAGTGTCCTGGTGGGTCAGTTCCACGAGTCAACCGTGGGATCTTGGACAAAGCATTTTGCCTTTCTCTGTCCACTCTCTGTTTCCATCATCAAAGTGATGCCTCCTGAGTTTTTGAGAGATGTGCCTAAGTTATTTCATTAGTGATTGTATCTTGAAGAGGCATCTGAAACTACAGCAGTCTGTACTTCACTTTTAAGCTTTGCAATACTTGAAGCATCTCTGCTGTATTATATTTGAAAGGAAACAAGCAATGGGATTAGGAGTTAGGCAATGCCATGGCTGCTCCATCTATCCATTCCCCTTTAGAGGGGCCACAGTGCAGTCTTAATGATGTTTTTATTAAAGTTGTGTTTTCCCCTTTTAGCATTTCTTTCTTTAGTATTTCGGTGTTGTTTAGGGTTTCAGTGATGTCTCTTACTGCAGCAGGGTCAGCTTTGGATCCGGGCTTTGCTCTACTAGTGACTGCAATAGCTGTGGCTGGAGGTTTGGTCTGTGCCCCGAGACATATTAAGGATATACAGCACTGAGGGAGAAGGGGGATCTCACTTGCCTGGGCATCTCTGTTCCAGTGTCCTTGCTTTAAGGAAATGTAGCTCAGTTTTGGTAGAAAATTGAACTCAATTCTGACCTGTCCGTCTGCATCCTCTCCTCAGCTTTGTGCCTGGCATTTGAGTTTGGTGCCACCGGGGTGACTGGATTTGGGGTACTGTATCTCTTTGCTGACTGCCCACCTAAGTGTAGGGCAGCAGTGCCAGGCCCAGGCTTGTAGGCAGCAAACTGCTTACAGGAGCTTCCAGCACAGCTGTGACCTCAGGAATGAGTTAAAGACAAGGCAGAAGGCAATGGGAAGTACCACAGTGCCTCTAGAGCAAACCTTGCTTCATAGCATCTGTCTTGGAAAACTAAAAGCTGAGGGTCAGCTTCTAAAGAGAGTAAGGGGGTAAAGGAACTCTCTGACTTGTTTCAGACCATTCACTGTAGCAAAGCAGGGGAAAAGTCTCACTTTTGGGAACAAAGTGAAGAATTTTAGGGTTATTTCTCTGGCAGCGTGAGACCAAGAACATTTCCAGACAGAGGCAGCAGAAATCTGGGTGTGTTCTCTGCCCCTTTTAGGCTTGGCACCCTCCTCTGTAAATAGATCCCCCAAGCAAAGGTTAGGAAATGCAATCCCATTCCAGACAGACCCTGCCTCTAGATGGAGAGAGCAGGGGATGGCCAGCCTGCCCCTTCACAGGCTGGCCCTGTCCCAGTGGCTGCTCATCCCTGCTGGCACTTTGGCTGTTACCCTGGATGCTGGGCACCAACTGGACATTTGTCCAGCCCCTTCTCCTGGGCTTGGTCAGTAGCAATGCATTTATTGGTCCTTGGGCTGCCCATCTCTGAGTAATCAGGGGGCAGAGTCACCTAGGAACAGTGCATAAAGGATCTCCAAGGGATCCCTACAAAGTTCAGCTGGAATTACTTCCAGAGTCCCAGCACCCAGTTCTAGGGGGACTCCCTCTCCCAAGACCAGCAGAGACAGAAAGAAGCCAACAAATTGGTCCTACTGATCCTGAGTTTCAGGTGACTGATATTACCTTGTCTCACTTTGATTTTTTAGATACCAAGACTGTGGACTCTGCATTTAATCATCCCTAAAGGATAACACATTATCTTCATTTGGGGAGGGGAACCCCAATCCTAACTTATCTTTTCTTTGAATGAGAAGGAAGAAAAACTTACCACCTCAGGAAAGACAACTGGAACACTGTAACAGAAGGAAGGTTAAAGAGTAAGGATCATTGAACCTGCACCTCCATAACAAAAAAAAAAAAGGAGAGAAACTGCTATTTTAAGATCACGCAAAGCTGTGACAGATGATCTTATATCTTTCCGCTGCCTAAAATTTTTTTTGCTGCTCACTGTGCTGCTTTCATGTTTAGAACAGTGGAAGGTTTGTAAGACACTGCTTTGGAAAATCCAACTTTGACATCCCCTGCCACAGTGGGTTGATTCCTGGCACCAGTCCTCTCGTGCGTGCTGGCAGCTGGGGAGCACTGACCACTGGCAGTGTTTGGTCCATTTGGCTTCTTCCTTGTGAGTACATCAGCAGGCACAACCAGCTCCTGATCTCTCACCCCCAAGATGGAAGAAGTTTGGGTTGTGTATCTTTGCCTGATCTTGATTATCATCGTGCTTGTTCTAATGAAGCAAAACCCACATGTGGAAGAGGCCAGGAAGGAGAGGGAAAGCAAACTCTCCACACCATCCCCTTCTTTTTCCCCTAGCAATGTCGGCAAACAACTGGAGTACACCCAGGAAGAGCTGGATAAGTACCTGGAGAGGCTAAACCATGTCTTGTTTGACTCAGAAGCCAGAAAAAGGGATAGCCACGATGATCAGAAGTCCCACCATCACAGAAGTGCTGATGTTGTGTCAGAAACTAAGGAACACTTGGGAAAGGAGGCAAAACACTCTCAGCATCTGTCAGGCTACACAAAAGTTCAGGTAGGAGACTTAGAAAGACTGTCAGACTCAACCAAAGGTAGAGCTCCTGGCTGAGGTAGTGAATCCTGATGAATTGCATAGTCCATGAACTTGGAGGGGGAAGAGGTGGGAGGAAACCTTGCTATTTTGAGGGTCATACATTCCTATTTTTGCACTGTTTATTTCAACATTAAGCAGTCATCCAGAGACAGCTCTGTGACTCGCGTGGTGTGTATGTTACACGTGAAAGATGTAAATGTTAGCATTAGCATCTATGCATGTGTGTGTATCTGTTATGTAAATTACTCCTTCCCGTAGAAATAGGCATCATTTCTTGAAGAAATTACTGTGCAGCTCTTCAGCTGTTATAAATCTCCCACTTTTCCCACATACAGCAGCATTTTGCCAGTTTGGCCAGCTAAGGGTCTAGCCCAGTAGGGTACAGGAGCTCTGTAGACATCTGTCTAGAGGTCACTGCATGGTATTGAGCCATGGGAAATACTTCTGGAATTTTTTTTCTGTGCACAATGATCATGCACAGTGTACTCTGTAAACATGAAAGGCACTATTGTGTAACCTGCAAAATTCTCTTTGCCTTGGCCAAGGCCCTTTTTTAGGGGCTGAAACAGTGCAGGTCTTTATATTTTTATCATTAGCCTCTTCGCAATACATCAGATTTTGCCCTTGAGATAACAGTTTTCATGGCAGTTCCACGAGGCTGTGTCACTTTTTGGCGGCAGCTCTTTCTATTCTTCATTCCTGAGACATGGATCTCTTAGTGCCAATGCCCCACTGTGTCATGGAGCACGCTCTGGGTCCAGGTGGGAGCTCCAGCATGAAGCCTTTAGCATAGAGGAGACCTTGCTGTCAATAATGGTGCCCTGCCCAAGAATCAAGAGACAGATGTGAACAACCTTTGCAGTGAGCCAGAACATTATAACTTCTTAAATCTCCCAGAACTGCCTGAGCTATCTGAGGGAAACAGTGAAGGCAGAGGGACAGCTATACAAAATGTGAGGTTGTTGTTCAGAGCACACAGGCAGGAAGAGTAATTCAAGTTTACATAGTAATTCAGATTTATTTAGCAACTAATTTAATTTACTGAAAAAGATGCTATTTTATTAGATCTGCTACAGATCAAAAAATAGCAATGATTTTTCATTATGGAAATGGATCATGTTGCAAAATAACAGTGTTAGCTTATTTTTCTGCTATGGTTTTAAAGACATTGATTGGCAGAATACAGACTGAAGAGAAAAGGTGCAGTGATCACTATTTTCACACACTTAATGCTAGCTGGCTTCGGGGGACATTCATTTGCTTAGGAAAAGGGAGTACACTGTTTTCACACAGACAGTCACGGTATGGTTCAGGCTGGAAGGGACCACAGTGGGTCATCTGGTGCCACCTCCCTGCTCAAGCAGGGTCATCCCAGAGCACATGGCACAGGATTGTGTCCACACAGTTCTGGAATATCTCCAGTGAGGGAGACTCCACACCCTCTCTGGGTAACCTGTTCCAGTNCTCTGGGTAATCCAGTGCACAGGAAAGTTCTTCATGTTCAGGTGAAACTTCCTGTGCAACAGTTTCTGCCCGTTCCTCTGGTGCCATTGCTGGTCCCCACAGAGCAGAGCCTGGTCCCTGCTCTGTCCCCTCCCTGCAGACACTGACAGACAGGGATGAGGTCCCTTCTCAGCCGAGGCTGAACAGCTCCAGCTCCCTCAGCCTTCCCTTGTGTGAGAGACACCCCAGTCCCTTCAGCATCCTTACAGTCTCCACTGGATCCGCTCCAGGAGCTCCACATCCCTCCTGTCCTGAAGATACCAGAACAGGACACAGCATTCCAGATGTGCCTCACCAGGGCTGAACAGAGGGGCAGGATCCCCTCCCTGACCTGCTGGCAATGCCCTTCCTCACACATCTCAGGATCCCCCACCTTGGCCCCAGGGCACACGGCTGGTGAGGGACAGCTGGTGACCCCCAGGTCCTTCTACACAGAGCTGCTGCCCAGCAGAGCAGCCCCCATCCTGGACTGGGGTGTGGGGCTACTCCCCCTCAGGTGCAGGGCCCTGCATTTGCTTTTATGTTCAGAGACTTGATGCAGCAGATGATCTCATGTGGACAGTTAGAAACTTTAATATGAGCTCCTTTGCTACCTGGAATGAACAGTAACCTGGCAGAAGCAAAGCAGCAGAACTAATATTTTGTTGTTCTTCAGTTTTTGTTTTGGGAGCAGTCAGGAAGAAATCACCACCTAAACAAACCTGAAAAGTCACTTGCCAAAAAATAGTCCAGGCACTGAGGTGAAATGGGGAATTTCAGCTGTGCTTTGAATAGTGTTAGTGACAAAACTGCTGGGAGGGCCAGGTGTTGATTGCTCAGGCAAAGGCAAAGAGTTTGGATAGTGTTGGGAGCTGTGTTTGAGTGTGGTTTCTTGGGTGCAAGGCATGAGGGAGATACAGCCAGCTCAGAATGTGCTGTCTGGGTATGTCAGAACATGGGGGTGTGTCCAAAGACCTCTCCCGGTCAAGGACATTGATGCTTTTGTTTAGGGAAGGGGAGAGCATTCTCTTCACTCTTCTGAGAATTTCTTTCAGAGTGATGTAGGTTGTAGGGAGGGGCCAAATTAGGAACTTGGGAAGGTGAAATCATTGTCTAGCAGAGGTAGGAGGGGTTGCAGTGAAAGCCAGTCTTCTCATCCAGCCACACCAGGATCTTTGCTTCCTGTTCCTGTTCTGCAGCAGCCTGCAGCTCTGCGGGCACTGCTGTGCAGGGAGGAGCAATGCAAATCCTGGGATGAATGAAGAGAAAACACCACCATGCCGGAGCAAGGACATTCGGGAGCATTATCTGTGGAAATGCAGAGTACCGTAACCAGTATGGACAAGAGGCAGTACTAGTTGCAGATTACTCAGGGAACATTGGACTTACTTGGTGGGCTTTGGCCACAGTTGATCAGCTATCAGTTTAGACACCTTCAGTTATCCAATTTTCCACTGGAGGAAGCTGTTGTCTTGAAAACAGATGCTTAGAAGGAGCTAGGGATGTTTTTGTCATTCATTGCACTCATCTAAGCTTTTGCCTAGTAGGGTAGAATCCATATTTTCTTAAGAATTCCTATTTTTTGCTATACTTTTTGATCTAAAAATCCTTTCTAGATTTCCCCCCATTTCCCACTTACTCCCCATTCTCATGAAAACTGGGCAGTCCACTCATTAGAGCCAAAACAGGAGCAAATGAATGGATTCAGCAGTGCAGGCATGGTAAAATGGGTGTGACGGAGCAGTAAGCAGATTATTTGGGAAAAAAATGTACTCAGAGGGTTTCCTGCTTCATTACATTTAATCAGAGCAAGGTTATTTTTCAAGTTGTTTTCAGATGCAAAAAGAAATGAATGATGGCAGATGGCAGAGAGGTGTGGGCCTCCCACATGCTGGAAAAATAGATTGTCAGCCAGTCTGCAGGACATGCCATGGGTGGCAGAGCACATGTGCCTGTTGGGACAAGGCACAAGGTGGAAGCCCTTAACTTAGCCAGGATGGCTAACTTAGGTGGATTTAGAAAACCCACAGTGCCAGCTTTGAGCTGCTAAGGATCAGGAGGTCTGTGCAATGCCCCAGCTGAAGGTGAGTCAGGAGTCGATTCCAAAGGGTGCGTGTCCCATGACAGCAAGGATTGGAGTTCAGAAGGAGCGTGCCAGGGGTGTCTGTCATCAGGGGCTGTGCGATATACACTGGGTAGATTGATGGTAGCTTACCCAACTCTGATGGACCTATAACTGTATATACAGAGTTTGGCATGGGTCAGACTCTGCTGGAAGTGCTTCATAGTCAGCAATCTCCACTGCTGTCCCTAACCCAAATATAGAATCACAGAATCAGAGAACAGTTTGGGTTGGAAGTGACCTTAAAGCCTATCTTGTTCCAAGCCCCTGCCATGGGCAGGGACACCTTCCACTAGACCAGGTTGCTCTCAGACCCATCCAACTTGGCCTTGAACACTTCCAGGGATGGGGCAGCTACAGCTTCTTTGAGTGGTACCCATGGAAATCCTCGTGGTGATGTGTCAGTGCCAATACAGATGTGATTCATGTCAGCACAGCAGAATAGGCAGAGCTGTGAAGGGAGAAAAGATTATTCACAAGGTTGACTTCTGTGGTGAAGTGCTGGGCCTCCTCACTTCTCCAGGTCTGACAAGAGTAACACAGTTTCTGCAGTACATTTCTGCTGGATTTTTTGTGGTTTTATTTATGCTGCAAGAGCCTCTACACCTTCAGTCCATCACCAAATTCAGTCTGCTACTTCAGCCCATCATAGGCCCTGAAATCTGATGACTAAGACAGTCATGTGATTAAATCTCTGTGGATCTCATGCTGCAGTGATAGACACCTTAAATGACATTACCTGAGGTAATACTGTTAGGATGTTTCTGCAATCCTCTCCAGCCCTGCCATCGCTCTGCTTTGGAGGTCTGTGTTGCAGCTGTCATGTTGCAAGCAGAGAGGTTTGTAGAGAGAGGATATCTGTCATTACACCTCTGCAGCTTCTCTGCCTGAAAGGTATCATTTGCTCTCAGGAAAGATCATCTATCTGCTACATCAGTGTTCCAGGGTGCCTCTGATCTATGTATGGAATGGAATAGCCCGAGTTGGAAGGGACCCATGAGGATCATCGAGTCCAGCTCCTGTCCCTGCCCAGGACACCCCAGCAATCCCACCCTGTGCCTGGGAGTGTTGTCCAAATGCTCCTGGAGCTCTTCGGGCTGTGACCATTCCCTGGAGAGCCTGTTCAGTGCCCACCACCCTCTGGGGGAAGAACGTTTTCCTGATACACAGCCTCGACCTCACCTGACACAGCTTCATGCTATGTAGTGTCTTGTAAAACCACAGAGGGGATGAGGTGGGAAGGATGAGATCAGCTAGGCCAGCCCCTCTACTCAATGCATAGTCAGCATTTTTGCCCAGGGCTACATTCAGTCAGATTTTTAGTATTTCTGTCTGGATACCTGGATGTCCTCTAATATATGAAAATTTGAGCATTTGTGCAGGAAAAACAAAACATTGTTTCTTTTGAAGCCTCTGCTTCTCTGCAGGTCCTTCATCTCTGTATTGCATCTAGATGTTTCCCAATCACTTACCTCTCTAGAAGACACTAGCCCCAAAGAAGTAATTTAGGATATATATCTGAAAAATGTAGTTTCACATTTGTGCCTCAGCCTCAATTTTTAATCAGATATATTCTAAGCAGGATGAACTTCTAATTGTCTCGTTTAACATGAGGAGACAGATCTGCCCTCTTTTCCTTGCTGATGAGAAAGCCTAGGGCCTTCCAGCAAGATGATCAGAGGCTCAACAGGTTTGGAGCCCATCACCACTAACAAGCATTTACTTACAGGTACAGAACTTCCTTCTCCTCGAATCTCTTTCCTGCCTCAGCAGCTGGTGACAGTTAAGTAACAGCTGTATTTGTACTCTAGAAGATTTGGATTTGTTTTTACTTGCAAGATTTAGCTTCCAGTTGGCTTCAACAGTTAATTGTGTCACAGTCTTCATGTGATCCAGAAACTCTTGAAGGACCCAGCTTGTCTGTAATATGAGCCAGCACTCAGCAATGGAGATGTGTGCCTGGATCTACCCCTATTCAGAGAGAAAGATTGATACAGACTGAAGAAAAGCAGGGGAAGAACGTGCACTTGATCATTTGTGCTTTGTTAGGCAGCATGTGGGAGGTTTCTGTGGACCTGCTTCCAGGAGTTGATAAAAGAATATTCAGAGAATAAATGAGTCAATATTGTCATCCTATACACTTTTCCATTTTTAGGTTTGTTGAATTGAATTTCCCGTTTAAAAGTGGATGTAAGATTCAGGTTAAGGGAGATAAAAGGAAGGGTGTAATGTCTCAAATTAGTAGAAATGTTAGAATATCCAAAGAATGGATATTTACAGCCTTCTGTGAACCCTTGCTCTCACAAGGTTCCAAGAGCTCTGCCCCTGGATTTTATTTGTTTAAGAACATTGTGCAAATAAGTTTCAACCTCCAAGTTACTCATCAGCTGACTGTATTGCATATGTTGCCCATTTTGTATCACCGTGGGGCTTTGTGATGAGGCATTTTTAATTTTGTGGCACTTGCTCATGGAGCTGGGTGAGTCAAAGTGAAGGAAGAGAAAGAGGGCATATCTACTCAAGAAGATGGTTGGTTCTTTGGAGAAAAGAGTAGAAAGAGTTGATGTTATTTTAGGGGAAAATAATGAACAAGAGTTCACTGGAAGAGTCTTGCCAGCTTCCAGTGTTTCCTTTCCTGGCTGTTTGAATCAGGCCGTGCTGGTGCTGAGCTTTCACCTAAAGTTTTGCCACCTGCTCATGGTGCCACCAGCCATGGCACTACCTGTTTATTCTCTCCCAGCTGTGGTTAGGAGGGTCATAAGCATCTCTGTCACATCTACCACATCAAATCTGGGGATCATTTCAGTGCTCTTGTCTTTGACCCTGACTGTTAAACAGGACTCTGTAGTGTGCTTTAGAGACCTCCAAAAGTACAGTCAAGTTAAGAGCAGCAGGAGAAAATGACCATAAACAAGCAAGCAACCTCTTACTATAAGCAAAATCAGCCTGGTTGCATCCTCCCAGCTGGCCATGTCGCCACAAAATGTGT
>WBMZ01014815.1:0-75368 GCA_013400975.1 Atrichornis clamosus
GGACCGCGGGCGGGCCGGGCTGGCGCGGCGCGGCTGCCGTGCGCACTCCAGACCCCCGCCGCCAGCAGCAAGGTACGAGGGCGCGGGTGGTGGTGGGGCGCGTGGGACCGGGACACGCGTGGGCAGGGCCGGCACGGGCACCTGCCGCAGCCCGGGGCCTGCGGAGCCCGGCGGTGTCGCGGAGCGGGGAGGGCGTCTGCCCTGCCCGCTTTGCTCCGGGGGTGCCGCAGCTCCCGCCGGCCCCACCCCGCTTTGTGCGGAGCTGGGGCCACTGCCCCCAGCCGCGGGGGCACCGACGGGCGGGGAATGCGGAGGCCGCCCGGTGCCGCGGGCCTCGGGCATCCCCCGGTGTGTGCGGCGGGAGCGGCAGCGGGGCGTTCCCGCTGGCCGCAGTCGGGCAGCCGGTGTTGGTCGCGCCCTCGGCGGGCAGGATTCTCGCTCCCCGGTAGCGCCCTGTCCGCGGGCTGTTCCTGCAGGGAGATGCCGGCGGGATTTTCTGCGCGGGGTATGCGGCACCGGCAGCCGGCCCGCGGCGGGAGCCCTCCAGCCCGGGGGTCAGCAGCCGGCGGTGAGCGGAGCAACAGGGCTTCTTGCCGACCCGAGGCATCCTGCTGTCTGCCCGGGGAGGCTGCACCTCCTGCCAGCCCTGCTGGCCGCTGCCGCGCGTGGCACGGTTTGGCATCTGTATAACTTCGCTTTTTATATATAGAGAAGCCTCATGTATGGCTCTGTGTGTGTGGCGTTGAATTTGGCCTCTTTTTACTGGAGTCTTGGGGAATTTGGGTGCTTGATGTCAGGACAGGTCACATCTTGCACAGAGCATGATAACAGCTACATAAATGTAGTTCTGGCAGTGGGATCTTCTGGTGCTAGTTCCCTCTTTAGGGCAAGCCCTTGAAGGGGTCTTACTTTCAGGCAACACAGCTTCGGAGGACTGCTTCTTCCATGGGTCTGGCTTTGATGCCTCAGCTCTGTCAGGGGCCAAAACAGGCTGTTGCAAAGGGATATGTAAGAATGACAGCACTTTGCAGAGAAGTCATTGATGGCCTGGGGAAGCCATCTATGTGCAGTGTCTTGTGAACACCATTGTTCACTGTGCAGGGAGTGGTGCTCTCCTTGTCTAGCTCTGGAGCATCCTGTCTGTACCTGATTCCCAGCCCACCTCTCCCCAAGCCCTGTTCACTTGCACCTTCTAAAAAGACACTGTACTGCAGTCCTTGTAAAGGAAATTTGTCTGGACAGGCTTATCTTCTTTTGGCCCCTTGGGTGCTCAAGGAAAGTGATTTCTGCAGAGGGTTCAGAGAAGATTTGGGAGAAGGTTGACTGGTGGTTGCCTTTTAAGCTTCCCAGTGCAGGCTTCCCAGTGGGATAACAAAAGAGCAGCCTGTGTAGCCCTGCTGTTCCCTTTGTTCTCCCACTGGCTGTGCCCTCTTTGGAGAGCTCTGATCTCTTCTGGTTTGATCAGAGATAGGGAATGACTGATGGAGACACCAGGGAGTTCACGTTTTGGTTGTGAGCATTTCAGGAAACTCTAGAGCTTTGGGAGGCAGGATAGAGGAGAGCGGGTTGCTTCTTAGAGACAAGAGAAAAAGGAAGTGTTTTAATCTGTGCCGATGTTGTTTGGTGAATTATCATTATGACATCTATTATTACAGCTTCGATGACAAGTATTTCAAATTCATTGAATCCAGTAGTTGGTATCAGAAAATCGAAGCCTGTTACCTTGTAGAGCTGCCATAGACCTGGTAAACGTTAGACCTGGGCACTGGTGATGTTTGGACAAAGAGTCAGACAATTCTGCTACTTGCATCCCAGCTCTGCCCTAAACTCCTGACCCCTCTTGCTCTGAGGCAAAGCAGCTACACATGAATGTGCCTGTTTTGCAGTTCTGGGGGGTGAGGGAGACCACTGGCTTCTGCTTGGCAGCTGCACCTGCCTGGCCAGCAGCACTGATCACCTCCATCCCATTGATCCAGCTGATTGCTGGCTGTGTTTGAGCAGCAGGTGGATTTCCTGGTAGCACATCAGGGTATGTCTGTGGTATGTTTCTCATTCTGCTTTTCTGCCTGTCTTTCTGCCTGTCATTCAAGTATGCTGGGTTATCCCCTGTGAGCAAATTTATTGCTCTTCAAATGTCAGTAATGGAAAATATTGTTAATGTTTCTATGTCTGCTACATTTGTTGGTAGCTGAATAAGGAGTGGATTTTCAGTTGCCCGAGTCTGTGATGGGTTTCTGTGAGTCTCTTCCTAGGTGGGTTGGCACCAGCCAGGTTGCTGTCTCTGGAACAGGTTTGTGGTGCCTCTGCAAGGGCAGTTCTCCCTCGCCTGTGGGCTTTCCGGACTGCCAGATGCCTGAATATTGTGTGGGCTGTGTTTTGGGGATGAATAGTTGAGTACAGAGCAGGTGCCTGTGCTGTAAGGTTCAGGTGCTCATGTGCTCACTGTTACAGAGGCTTAGGGAGAAAACAGAAGGATTTGGCAAATCTCAGAAGCAAAGGTGATGCTTTGAGTGAGAGACAGCTGCCTTGGGGACAAGCTAAGGTAGTTTTTATGCATGACCTTGCAGGCCCTTCATAAATTGTGGCCAGTTTGCTGTCTTTGATGTTTCTGTACTTCTTGACCCACAGTGACTGCATAGCATGAAGTCTTCATCCCACGTTGAAAGGTCCTGATTTCCCTGACAGGGAGAAACTGCTGGGGAGGGGGTTGTGACAAGAGACTCTCTGAAGAAAGGGTGGAGGTCTCTCTCTGTCCCAGATCATTTCCCCACCATCCACTCTTTACTGCTTCAAGGGGACTCAGCAGATCCTTAATGGCCACACCCTGTTCTCCACTCTCACAGGAAAGTTTGCTTGAAGTGTTGGCTTCAACAAAAAATCTCCTCACAAAACCCCACCCCCTTATCTGAGTATTCCTATCTTCTAGTTATAAACACCAGCGGTCTTACAGCTGGCCAGTGGGCTGATGTCTGAGTGGCTGCTGAGGATCTTGCTACTAAACTCCTGCTCAGAGCCAAGGGCATCCCTGATGAGACTGGACAGCAGCTGTGGTTTGAAAAGCTGTGTCTGGCCACCTATTGATGCACAACAGGAACACAGACGGTCTGGTCTCTTGCTGCTGTGGCAAGAAGACACCAGAGCGATGGTGAGGTGAGGTGTTTCACATGTAGTCACTACGTGGCTTCCCGTAAGTGCATGTTAAGCTGCTCTGGCTGCAGAGCGCTGACTGAGGCGAGCAGCCTGCAGCACACTGCAATTATGCTGACGCGCCTCCTGCCTCTCCTCGGGAGAAACAGGAAAGACCTTTACATCATCCAGGAGGCTGTATGGGTTGAAGGATTTTGATACTCACAGGGTTATACTGGCTTGTAAGTAGAAGCCAGACTGGCCTAGTATTTTCAGGGATTTCCCCTCTGCGGTATTACAGGCTTGCCAGCAATTCCTCATTTTGAAAATACACCCTGCAGGGCTCTATTAGTGTAATGCTGATGCTTACTATTATTAAAGCACTCTGAAATTCACAAATAGGACTTTCTGACCCTCAGCCAAGCAAAACCCTTTCTAAAGCTCGGAGACGTGCTGCTGCCAATAGCAGGACCGATGATAGTATGCAGCTCCAAGCCCTGTGCTCTCCTCCCCTGTTGACCTACCCTGCTCTGCTTCACACAGTTTCAGATTTTCCAGAGCAGTGCCTAAAGTTTGGCGTCTCTCTCCCTCTTTCTACTGAGCATCCCTCAGGGCTCTGTTTTGTTGAAGGGTTTCCTTCCAGACTGGTGAGTCGCTTGCTCTTTATCTCTGTACAAGGAAATGTGGACCTACCTGCAGAGAGGTCTTCTGCAATTGATGACTCTTCACTGTCTCTCCCCATCTGTGGGACAAAGTCACCTAGGAAAATGATAAGGAAGACAAAGCAGCAGAAAATCCCAGCAATTGTGGTATTTTTATTGCTGAGATTAAGACAAAGTCCATGAAAGCTGATTAGATAGCTTCCAGGAAAGCATGAGAGGCCAAATTTCATCTTGTTCTTCCTCTTGCAGTTCTGGGAGCTGTGCTTGAACAGGACAGGAGGCAACACCGGGGGAGAGCTCCTCCCAGGAAAAGGTGACTGGGCACAGCTGTCCATGCCAGGGTTGCACTAGTAGAGGAAATATGAGCCTCGTGGCTCGAGCTTGTACATAGTGTAGAGCAGGGTCGGTCAGAAAAAAAGGTGCAGGGAGGAGCCAAGGCAAGTATTGGGCTTACTCCCAAGAGCAGAAATTAATCAGTCCTTGCTCTACAAATAACATGAATTAAACTTGCAGAGCGCCTCTGAAAAGGGCTGAAACCCTCCTTGGGAGAGTTGGAAAACTCTGGATCCCATCCCAGGTTTTCTGGGAACCAATGGGAGAGTGCATGAACAGTGCTTGGTGCACAAGTGCCTTTTTCTCAGAAGTGTCTCCCTCTGTGGGCTGGGATATGGACTGATGCAGCAGGCGAACGAGAGCACGTGCAGCACAGGACTGGGAGCAGCAGATCTCTCCCGATACTGTCTGTACTACACCAGCCTCACCTGGGTCTTGTTTAGCCAGGGAGCAGTTAGCACATAGGGCATTTGACATTCAGCCAAAAGGACCCCTGAAGGGCTGCCCCTGAATACCACTCAGTGTCATTGTCATGCCATTGATCTGTGCTGAATCCTGTGGCACCACAGCTCTTCTCCTGTCATGTTTCTGTGGAGTTCTGCTTTCTGGGCTGCAGAAAGTTTGACTCTGCCAGTGGTGTTCAGCTATCAGCCACCTTTCACATGGTTACATTGAGGTCATTTAAAACCACTTAAACCAGTGTTTCACAGTGTTTTTCCTGAGCAAGAATACACAAACCTTGAAAAATATAAACCATATTGCCTTAGAAAAGCATAGCTTCCATTTTGCCAGGATTGCTGGCACAGTTGCAGTGCTCTTTTCTAAGAAGCCTCACACTGATGCTTTTTAGAATACTGCCTGTAACATGAGTGATGCCAGGAAGGAGGACCAATCTTCCATGTCATCCTCTGGTTTCTTCCATTCTATCTGGCCCCTAAAAGGAGCCTGTGCTGGAAACAAAATTGCAGGGTAATAGGCACAGAGAATCCAGACAGCTCTTTAATTGCCAGAGACAAGTAGAAATCAAAGATTGTCTTGCTAACATCTACTTAAATGTAATTAGTTCGCATTATTTTTCTCTGCCATTTTCTCTAATTTAATTTGAATACCAAAAAGCACACATAGAGGAACAAAAACAAAATCAGAAGAGCATTGCTCCAAGTTCCTGCTCTTGTAATGTTCAGCTCCTTCTACATAAGAGGCTCTTTTCTTTACAGTCAGGGAGGATCAGTCTGTTTTCTGATCCCTCCTGCCCGTGGTCATGGTTGTGGTTCATGTTTCTCTTTGAATTTGCAGAAGGTCTTTATGTCAGTAACTGATGCCTGAGTCTTAGTTGAAAAGATTGATTTTGCTAATGATAGCCTGGCATTTGACAGCTTCCATAGAAATCAGTTGGAGTTCAGTGTCTCACAGTTTTAAAAATCATGGCACTCATTTAAAGGTTTAAGAAGGATTGAAGGGTTTGACTTTACATTCCCTTGCATCTATTTTAGGCTCATGCCCCTGCCATATATTAATCCCCTGTGCAGTAGTTATGGGTGTGATGCACCCTGCCAGGCAAACTAAGTCTTGGAGTACAAAAACCCAACTCCTCACTGAGATTTTGTAGGTAGAAGCTCAAGTGGAAAGTCAACGCTTTCGTCTTTCTTGGTGTCCAGATTGTATTTTGGTGGACTCTTGATTTCCATGAAGTAGAAAATATCAGAAACCTCTTCTGTCTTTATAGATAATGAATTTTTCAGTCTGGCTGACAAACCACAATGTGAGCCAGTAGCTGGAAGCAGAAGTTATTACTTGGCAAAATAATAAGGCAGTTGTGTTTTTACCGGCAAAGAGAAGGAATCGTGGGAAGAGATTCCCGGGATGATGCATTGCTAGAAACTTGAAAAGGAAAATCTTCTATATAATGTCACTCAGTGCAGTCAGCGGTGTTCTCTGCAAGTAGGTGACATCTCAGTCTGCCATTAGCCAAATAGCAGCTTGCTAGCACCCTGCAGAAATTTATTTCCCCAGCTTGTCACCTCTAGAGCATCCCATGTCAGAGAGGAGAGCGTACACTTCTCTCTCCAAGCTCTCAGCATGTTCTGCTGGGCTTTGCCTTTAGGGCCCCAAGCTGATACTCTTGTTCCCTAACACGACAGCTGTCTCTCCTGAGTTTTGTTTTAGGGTCGCTGGAGGGATGACAGTTTGAAGGCAGGAGTCCTCTGAGCTACTTTGGACATTGACTGTAAGTGGAGAAGGACTTCACCGTCTGTGTTGACTGGAGATCTGGAGAGGGAGGGGTAGGTGACTCATCTCCATGGAGGCAGAGCACTGTGTAGGACCAGTACCTGTTTTTGTGGTTGGTGTGCATTGACTGACGGAGGTCACAATTATTAGCCAGACAGGGGCTTAGCAGGATGGTTTGCTTGCCTGTAGTACCTTCACCTTTGGAGATTTTCAGAACTCCTGTGGACAAGACCATGAGAAACCTGGCCTGGCTTAAAGGCTGACCCTGTTTTGACTGGAAGTTTGTGCCATGGACCCTCAGAGGCCCCTTCCAGCCTAAATTTGCCTGTGATTCTGTCATAATATTAGAAGCAAAAACCTGGCCATGATACTAGGAATGAAAGTTTCAAGAAGTTAAACCGAGGAAACCCATAGCTGAAGTCCACCTGGAAAGTCTGCCTTGGTCCCTATGTCCCATGCTACTTTCCTAGAGTTCTTGAGGAATGTTGAACTTGGACGAGTGGTAAGAACCCTTAACTTTCTGCTGCATCACACATATCTACTTTATGGCTTGATCCACTGAATAGCGACAAAATATCAAAGGGTATCCTTGAGTATATTGTGATCATCCTTGAGGTTTCAAAGAAACCATTTCAGTAAACCTCATCTTGCTGTTAGCTTGAGGAATCTCTTTGTGTTGAGAGCTTTGATTTGGTGTCCAACCCTCTGTGGATTGTTAGTAGAACAGGACTTCTTAAGCTTAATTGAGAATAGGTGTTTAATGTGTAAAGAGGGAACTGAAGTGACAATTTCTCTACCTTCTCTTTCTTTCAATTTTGAGAAACCAGTCCTTATCTTATGTATGGTTTTGTGTTTTTCAGAAGAGTTTTACAATGTCTTACCTATTCTTCTTTCCCTGACATGGCTTGGAACGTGAACTTCTCTGTGACTTCATCTCAGCTCATCTTACATATAAAAAAAAATAGCAGCATTTGTACTCTATTTTCTGCCTGTCTTGCACTTAAGCTCAGTTGTGTGAGTTTGGAAGATTAATGGCACAGACACCATACATGGCACTAGAAGTGTTTCACACACCTTTCGTTGTTCTGCTTCCACTGGTGCCACTGACCACCGCCAGTACAGGCAGATTACCACACAGTGTCTTAGTCTATATGTCTGGAAATCTGCGAGTGTCTTCAACTCCTGCAGAAAAGCAAGTCTTCTCCAGAAAATTCAGATTTTTATTTTGAGCTCCTTCTAAACTAACCCTTTCTTTACTTCCATGTCTACCTGCTGTCCTTCCTGTACCTGGAGTTCCCCACTATGATGGTGTCACGCAGGGCAGCTGTAGCACTCATCAGCAGTCCTCAAGCCTGCTCAGGGACCCCTCTGTGGGATTCTTCCCACTTGCTGTCATCTCTGGCTGAGCTAAGAGCATGGTACTGACTCTCCTCTGGCTCTGAGCAGTCTTCAGAAGTTTCCTGGAGCCTGAAGACTCTCTGGGATTGGAAAGTCCTAGATACAGATGTAACTTCATGAGCATATAAGATATCCAGAGAAAACTGCATACTCAGATAGCTGCAGTGAGGCCCAGTGTGTCCTATCCAATGTTTTTCTTCTCACTCTTCTTCACACAGTCTTTGTTTTTGCTGTCTAAGGCATGGATGTAGCATCCCAAGCTGCCAGGCCTTCATTATGTCAGGAGTTCAAAGTTCTGCTTTAATTCACAGCCAGACTTTAAGGACTGTGCTACTTTTCCTTCCTTTTTTTTTAATAATTTTTTTTAGGGTTTTTTTGTCCACCTTTCCACTGTGCTGTGAAAAGAACAGATACTGTCTGGATACAGCAATAGAGCAACTGTGTCTTGAATGCCTCATGCAAAGCTAGCTTTCTGCAGCTGTTGAGGACCTGGTAGTGTAGAAGGGAATGCAGACAATGACACCTGTTTAGTTTGGAAAAGGTATGCCTGAAAAGGGATATGACATACGGCTTTTGACATATGGTAGTATGAGGGGATGGAGAGTTCAGATAGGGAGTGATTGTTCCTTTGTTCATCATTACCCAGGAACTACTGGATACAGATAAACAGTGCAACTCACTGACACAGGAGGTTGGGAATATGGTTCAAGAAAAGTCATTAGACGAATCTGCAGGTGGAAAATCCATTAGGCCTGGCTAAACAGACAGATAAGCCTTTGGCTCAAAAAGTCTGTGCGGCACAGATGCCCAGAGCTGACTCAAAGGCATAGAAAAGATCAATTTGTCGGTGTGGATATCAGCTATTGTGGAGAAATAGGCTGGCATGGAAAGTAGCAGAGGTAGAAAGAGAGACAGTGAGCCTATAGCAGGGAGCTCTGCTGGGATGTGGAGGCACTGCCAGGGGTGCTTCAGGGCTGCAAGGGTGGAAGAGAGAGCTGGTGCAGTGGGCCAAAGCTAGAAGATGATGAAAACTCATACTGGAGGAGATACGGGAAGAGGCTGTCAGGAATGAAGTATGTAGTAATTAAACTACTAGTATATGGGAGGAGAGGCTGATCTTCATTGCTGGGAGGTGTGAAGATGGAGAGGTGTGAAGATGGAGAGGTGTGAAGAATGAGACTGATCACAGAGGACAGCAGTGGTGCTGAATGAAATGATCAGAGATTGAGGAATACCTGCAAGCAGTGTAAGAGTGCAATACTTGGAGGAGAGGAGGCAAAGAAAATAGTCTATGTGAAGACAGGTAAGGCTGAAGGTGAGACAGAGAGGGATGTCTATGTGCAGTGACTGACCTCACCTCTGCTAACTGTAGCAACATCTATAGTGCAGGAAACATAGATCTGTAGAATGAAAAAGGTGGTACTAGGACTTTTTAAATCCACAGGCATTTTGGATGTTTTAATTTGACTCAACTGGTCCCATTAGCAGATGGAACACACCACGTCCTGATCCTGGAATGATTTTAATTTCATCTGGAGGGAATCATGTCTGCATGCTTTGAGATGGCTTTGCAATACAAACTGGAGTGCAGTAAATGGCAGCAATAAGGAGATTTGCTCCAAACCCATGCTCCCAGTCTGAACCAAACCACACTTAGGTATTTGCACTGATGGATTCGTTTCAGAGTGATGGCACTGGTTTCCCAGAAACTGTACATTTGCCAAGCCCAGCAGGTGAATGAATGGGCACTGACTCTCAGTTCCCTGGCAGGGAAAGCATGGGTAATCTTCCCATTTAGTCAACATCAATCAAAGCCAGACTGAAAACCAAAAAGATCAAAACTGAACCTGCTACTGCTGCTCTAAATGGTGAATCAATTTTACAATTTGTGATGTATATGTATACTCACAATGGGGTGACATCAGACTGGAGACCTGTCACTAGTGGGGTCCCACAGGTGTCCAGCGAGTCCCAACGAGAGTGTCCAAAGGAGGGCAGTGAAGACAGTGAAGGGCCTTGAGGGGAAGCTGTGTGAGGAGTGGCTAAGGTCACTGGGTTTGTTCAGCCTGGAGAAGAGGAGTCTGAGGGGAGACCTCACTGCATTTACAACTTCCTTGCGGGGTAAGCTGAGGGGCAGACACTGACACCTACACTGCTTTGACCAGTGACAGGACCCAACAGAATGGCCTGAAGTTATGTCAGGGGAGGTTTAGGTTGGGTATCGGAAGAAGGTTCTTCCCCCAGAGGGTGGATGGGCACTGGAACAGGTTCCCCAAGGAAGTGGTCACAGCACCAAGCCTGACAGAGTTCAGGAAGTGTTTGACAATGCTCTCAAGCACATGGTGTGATTCTTGGGGATGTTCTGTGCAGGGACAGGAGCTGGATTTCAGTGATCTGGGTGGGTCCCTTTCAACTCAGCATATTGTATGATTCTGCAGTGTGGTGGAAGAAGGTATTGGCTGTTGAGTCTATGGCACTTGCCTTTGCCACACTCTACTGGCTTGTCATGCTTCAGATAAGTGGCACCTGCTGTTACAGAGCTCAAAAGTGCATTAAGAGTTTTCTGGAGAACAGAGAGATGTCAATTCTGATTTAATCAGCCTCTTAAAGGGAAAAGCCTCAACTGGAATAATAATTCCACAGGCACTGCATGGATGTGGGAGAGTTTCCCACACTTCTCTTTTGTGTGGGCTCCTAAATGTCTTTTGCATGCAGATGATGCTGCAAGAGAGGTGGAAGAACTCTGCAGCTACAGGCTTCAGAGAATACCTCTGATGCTGCCCACTGCCTTTCAAGGAACAAAGTGCTGCTGTCATTGCCCCCAGAAGGACAGGGACCATTCCCCTCCAATTCTGGCGCATGACTGGGAAACTCTCAGATGGTTCTCCTCTGGTCTATGGTAGTAGGTACCTGTGTGCCTTGCTGCCAAACACAGGTGCTAACAGAATGATAACAACTCCTGGAAGGGCAATTACAGAGCCAGATTCTCCTTGGCACATACAGTGTAACAAGGAGAAAAGAATGCAAGCTGCAGCTGGAGGGAAGTAGGTCAGACATTAGAGAAAACTGCATCCCCAGGAGGGTGGTAGGATGAGGCAGGTGGAGGCCATCATCCCTAGGGATTTAGAAGGCTCCATGTCTGTCCTGATTTAGAGCTATGGGCAGGCTGACTGTTAGGCTTAACTGGAGACCACAGAGGCAGGGTCTCCTGCACTGTGTGCCCCTACATGTGTGCTTGTGCTTTCCTGCCAAGACCAGTCAGAGCCTGGTTAGTGCCCCCCAGCTCTTTAGCAGCTTTTATTTTGCCAGGCAGCTTCAGAGATGAGATCTAGACTTGGTGTGACTGGCCAGGATCTCATCATGTCCTGCCAGCATTCAAGCCTGTGTACAGCTTCAGTCATGGGGGAGTGCAGTTACATTACATCACGTTAGATGTAAGAACTGTGTATTGAGACATTCAGGTGACATGTGTAACCTCCAAACCTTAACAAAACTCAGGAGAAACATCTGCATTTGGTGTGTTTCCATTGCCTCATCATCCTGCTGGCCACTTCAGGTTTCCTCACGTTATCTGTCTTCTGGTGGTGGCCCCAAGCCCTCAGGTAGGCAGAAGAGGTTTGAGAAGAAACTTGGCTTGGATCTCACTTGGACTCCTGTGGGCAAGTAACCAAGATCTTGGGATTTGCTGAAGGTTGGCCATCTCCTTGAACTCGTGATGCTAAGCTTTGCTGCAAGGAAAGCCTTTTGTACAATAGCCTTTAGAAGAGATACCCACTCTGCCAGATGTCTGCAGGCATGCTTAGACCTCACAATAAAGAGCAGTGGGACCAAATGTCCTTATCTTCCCAAACAATATGGCAGGTTATTGAGACCCAGCTGCATCTCTTTGACGGGGAGCTGAACTAGGTTCCTGAAACTCAGAAGCCAGCTTGTCCTTGAATAGCAGGAAATTTCTTTCTGTGAAACAGAAGAGTGAAAGCATGGTGTTCTGGTTTCAGGAGAAACTGCTGACCTTGCAGTGTCTGATGATGAGTTTTTCAAGGCTGCCTTTCTGACAAGAAGTGTGCAATGTCTCTGAAAGTTCATCACTTCCTTTTTAAACTGAATTTTTGCTGGTGGGTGTGGGCAGAAGAGTCTTCCAGTTTTTATTGTTCTTTGAACCAGGATTGTTTTATTTGCTTTTCTTTTGTAATGAAGCAGGATCTTGCCAGTGTATAAAAGGTCTGTAAGATGGAATTTGCCCTCTTGTTGAATTCAGAAGCACATTAGTACTCACAAGGAAGTTGATAAGCAATAATATTTTCTTTGCTGCCCAGGTAACCAGCAAAGTGAAAGAGGCTATTGTCTCTGGAGAATGCAGGCAAGTTAACTTATCTTTCTGTACACAGGCTATCTTGGAAAGCTGGAGGTGAATCAGAGGAAGGAAGGGCTTAGTCTCTAAAGAGGCTGGCATTGCCCCATCCTCTTCAGTAGTACTGCCTCCTGCTCTTCCTTGGTGCTCTGATAAGCCTAATGAAACTGAGCTGAGTTTTGGGGTTATTTTGGGTTTTGCTAATCTTTACACTCTCCTGACCCACTATGGTGTTTCGTAAAGGCCAGGTTGACTGAAGCCATTTGTATCCTCCACTTGTAATGTTTCTTTCTGCCAGAGCTTGCAGAGTGTGGCACCACATGAAGCAGACAAGGGAGTGGTGAAGGGAGAGGTTGAACTGCCAGAAAAAGGTGTTACCACTGAGGGTGGGATCATCCCTGGAGTATTCCCCTGTACCTCCTGGCATGCACAAACTGACTTTGCACTGACTGAGCATAAGCATCTTCACGCTCATTGACGGGTGCTCCCTGCACTTCAGCTTGATTTTTAGCTGATGCTGGCTTAAAAATGTTAATGAAGGAACTTCTCCTGTGACCAGGGGTGTTTCACTCCCTGTGCCTGAGTGAGAGATGTAAACCTTCAGGAAGCAGAGCTCCAGGTGCTGTTGGCAGTGGAGTGACAGTGATGGTGCCTCAGGCTCCCTCGCTGCAGGGTGAACCAATTCAGTTGTTCATGGGAAGAATGGTGCTTGTCAGGCCACTGCAGGGAAGTCCAAGGTCTGGCAAAAGACCCTCCATGGGCACTTCCCAGCTTTTGGGCTCCTAAGCAACCTGGAGGCTCCAAGACTGCTTTATGCCTGCAATGAGGGGAAAATGAGCCCCTCAGTGAACTTCAATAAAGATAAATGTTGGCTTCTGCCCGTGATGTGCAGCGGCTCCCTGCTGTGAAGGGAGCAGCTCTTGTGAAGGCTGTGAGGGTCCTGGTGGGGGCAATTTGACCAGCGTCGTCTGGGTAACTCTGCAGGCCAACTGCAGCCTGGGCTTCTCCACAAGATTCTAGGTAGGCACATTTCACAAGGAGGTCAATGGGTTCTCCATCCTCGTCAATCTTTCAAACCCAACTGGACAGTCTAAGCAACATGACCTGCCTTTGTAGTGAGCTTGGCTGTGGGCTGATGACAGCACTCAGGACATCCAGAGGTGCCTTCTGGCCTGATTTTTTCATGTGGGTCTGTGTGCTTTACTGTTGTGTTTTCTTTTTGCTTTTCTCACTTGTCCCAGGGGAAGCTCAAGTACACATTTGGGGTCAGGTTTGGAAGTGACTATAGCAATGAAATAAAGAACAGGTGACAATTCAGCCAGTACTTCATGACGTGCACTTCAGAACATTCGGGGGGATCCTACCCAAAATATAGTCTTGGATTCCTCATCAGATAGGTGACAGGACAGTCTGAACCTCTTTGCAGCTGCCTGAGGCTGTGGTCTCTGCCAGTTTTTCTCTTTGCTTTCTTTGCTGCTCCTTACCATTGCTGCTGGCTGTGCTGGGATGACCCAGTTAAAAATAACCTGGCTGAGCTATTTTTGTGAGGCACACGGGCTCCCTTGTCCATCTCCCTGCTGTGCCAGCATGACAGAAGAGCACAGCCATGGAGAAATACAGGGTGGTGGGATGTGGCAATAACATGAACAGGTGTCACTATCAGGGAGTTATTATGCTGGATGCTGTTTGGTGTTGCTTTCTGTGTTGGGGAGTGCATTGTGCTTTCAACTTGTGACTGAATACAAATGCAGTTGGAAAACTCATCCAGGAAGGCCATGGGATTTTTGCTGTCTCAGCCTTGCCTTGTGAAGAGTGGTTTTTTTTCAATCAGTCGTGGCAGCCCTTGCCTGCCCCTGGACATAATGTGCTTAAAATTATTTTGAGGTTCACAACACTTGGTCTACCCTCTAATGTGAAGAAAAATTTACACGGTGTGCATTTTGCCAAGCTTGGGACTTTGGTATGAATTTGTCCCTTTGTGGGCAGCCTTAGGGTCCATAATTAGAAATATACTCTGAGACAAACAGTGTGGTACCAGCTGGTGATAATGTTTGTGGAGTGCATGGCTGCAGTGGGTTTCTGGAGTCTTTCTATTCAGTACCAGCCGGGTCTCTGTACAGTGTTTACCTTCCCTGGCCTAAGCCAATAATTGGGGGGTGCAAAAGTACTGAAATACCTTTCTGCTTATGGCCTAAGCAGAAGATGGCTGATCAGTGGAGGAACCACTGTCTCACCTCTCCTGAGGCTGTGTCCACCCTATACCCTCTGCATAAGCTTTGACCTACTGCTAGCATGGGGGAAAGTCTGACATACCTCATTCCAGGGACATGTGTGAGACCTCATGTCCTGCCCTGGCCAGTGTGCACCAAAAACAAGGGGCAAGAGGGGCTGCTGTGCCCTCTCAGAGAAAGCTGTTGACCTCGTTGTTTGTGGGTGAGGAAATCGACTCATTTTGGTTTCGAGTGACTCCTTCACCTTCCTACTTAATGTCCTCTCTAGTTGTGGAATGTTTATACTACCAGCTTTCCAGGGCACCGTGTTTAAGTATCTTTGCCATGCTGGAAAACTGCAAATATTTTGGAGTATTATTTAGAGCTGGTTTTCTGATGAAAGATAACATCTCTAGCATGTTTCTCTTTGAGACCTTGCTGCCATTTTGTTTCCTACCACCTCTGCAGATCCTAGTCCACCTGCACTTGCCAGCATGCCCTTCCTCAGGTAGCCAGTAGCCTGCATGATGTGCTGCTGGTTGTGGTGACAGAAGCAGTTCCCACAGCTCCTGGCAGGCTGCCCAGGGGAAGAGACCTTGGTATTTCTGCAGAGGACTGATGCTCAAACCAGCGGTAGTGATGGACATGGACAAAGCGCCTCTTTCCATCACCTGCTCTGCTTCTGAAAATACAGAGATTGGAGCATCTGACTGATGCTTAGTTTGGTGAAGGCTCTTTGCCCATACTTGATTGTGAGGTTGCTTAATAGTGCAGGAGAAGGAAGTGCTGTGTATGCTGTGTGTCTGGTGAGGCCAGCTTGTCCCTCTCAGGAAGGGCAGGCTGCAGGCTGTGAGCTGCTGCTTTTGGGGAGAGGCACGTGTCTGTTCCTGAAAGCCGACTGAAACCTTAGTCTGAGCTCCCTTAATCTGAGGCCCAGAACAGTGGGTGTGGATCCTTGTGGAACAAAAGACAAAGAAAGGCAATTGATAAAATCGAGGCCCATCGCAGGATGGCTGATTTGAAAGGCTGGTTCCCAGCTGGCCGATTTAAAAGCTTCCAGCTCTGGTCACAGATAGGGTTGTTTTTTCCAAGGGTATGCCTCTGAGCAGCTGTAAAAAAGTCCTGCTGCCTGATAGAAAGGCTTACTGAAAGGTTTTTATTTGCTACTGTGGATTGATTGGAGTACAGATGCTCTGGAAGACATGCTGCATTATTCATGTGGTAGATACCGTTGCTAAAAGCTAATGTACAGCCTGGAGGCTGTGAGGAGTGGTACAGTCCTTTGTGTGGTTTTGTTGATTCACTAGAGAGCCTGGATTGCTCTTAAGCTTTTTTTTTTTTTAATATTGAGATTGATAAAGCAAATCGAGGAATGCGAGATCACTTAGTTAATGGCTCTCCCCCTCCTTTCTTGTTTACAAAAACTATTCTCAGCTTCCCCCCCCCCCCAAATGCATTATTCATACAAAACTGCTTGTTAGGCTGGCCCTGTTTGCAGGACTTCACCAGTAACTCAGTTTTCTTGTGGAACTGATGCCGTTTTGCCCCTAAATAAATACATCTGGAGAAGGTTTAGGGTGATAGAAAAGGTTATCTTTAATGAAAGCTTTCCATGATGCCCAGCTTGCCAAGAGCGTCCCCCCGAGAGGCACACGTGATACAGAAAAAACACAGTTTTTATAAGTTGAACAAACAGCGTAACTAACTAATCCCTCCAATTAGGAATACAGATGTTGAAGTGCTTGACATAAACCTCCAATCATCTTACTCTTCCCAGTGATGATACGTGTAACGAGAAAGTTATTAATTGTTATGAGAAAGAGGTTGTTAGTTGTGTCTCTCTTCCCCAGTTGTTACTGAGAAAAGGTCTCTAGAAGACACTTGTTGTTTGTGAGAGAATGTGTTGGGATGGTGTCTTGTCCTTGGCTCCCAGAGGAACCTTAGACCAGGCATAGACCAGGAATCTGCTTACTTGAAAGGAAAAATACTGAGGTCCTGTAGTTAGGGAACTGTAATTGTAGGAACTGTAACTGTATAGTAACTGTCTATAGAGCTACAAATATATGAAGAATAAAAACAAAAATCATTCAGGCATCATTTCCCCCCTTTAGAGACTTGACAAAACTTCATCTTTATCTAGTCTCTACCATTGAGATCTAACCTAAAACTAAAACAATGACCAAAAAATTACAGCATCAAATTATACAGCTACTATGTGAACACTAATTATGCATACAATTATGATGAAGAACTCTATTATCTAGGCCCAGTTCGGTAACCATGAAGTGAGTGCATGGAAGGTATCGTCAAAATTCAGTGTTATTGCTTCTGAGAGCCATCTCACGTAAACTTTGATTGCTTCCAAATTTCAACCAAATCCTTATTAATCCTTTCACTTTGATCTGCATAAGAACAACAACTTGTGTTAATAACTGTCAATTAATGGCCAATTGTTATCTTCATCAGTTGTTGGCATTTGAGTACAAACCAACAATTGTTTTTATGAGGAGCATTGGATACATTTTAGACTAAAGC
The DNA here is from genome assembly GCA_013400975.1 of Atrichornis clamosus. Lineage (NCBI taxonomy): Eukaryota > Metazoa > Chordata > Aves > Passeriformes > Menuridae > Atrichornis > Atrichornis clamosus. The sequence continues at coordinate 16,845 of WBMZ01014815.1, forward strand.
CACATGCAAATTTTTGGGTCCAATCCTGAATCATGGTTACCAGCTGTGCATGTAGTGAACATAGAAAGAACAATTTAAACCATATAATCTTCTTTCGTATCAGTCTCTGTTTTTCAGTTGTGTCAGGAGGAGAAGCCTTCTTAACTTGGGAGTAGTGAATCCAGGGTCCTTTGTCACAACTTTGACTGCGGTGAGGGTGGTCAGCAGGATGTGAAATAGTTCTCTCCATTTAGCTCTCAGGGTCACTGTCCCACCATTTAACATAGACCCAGTCCCCAGGCTGGAACAGATGAGCAGGTGTGTCCAGTCCTACCAGTCTGGGTAACACGATGAATCTTTGGTGCTTCTGCAAAATGCAACTTAAAGCCATTCAATACTTTTGTAAGTCAATTTACCCCTCATATGGATTTCTCCTGGGATATGTGGAATTTGATATGACCTGCTTACAATAAAGCCATNTACAATAAAGGGCAAGGCCTGAACATGTCATAGATGTCACTTGACATCTTGCTAATTTTCCCACTTGCCTGGGGTCTGTAGAAAGTATGCAGCTCCCAAACAATTCCCAGACTTTGACCAGCCTCCCCCACTACCATTACAATGAAGTATTGCCCTCTGTCTGAGGACAACCCCAGAGGAATGCCAAATCTTGAAATTTTCTACTTTTTTAGTTTTTTATGATAGGGCAAAACTTTTGCTGTGTTATTACAACAGGGGTAAGCTTCAGGCCATTCACTGAAGGTGTCAATCAACACCAGTACATACCTGTGTCCTTCTTTGCATGGTAGTTCAGCAAGATCTATTTGCCAATAATCTCCTGATTTCAGCTTTAAGGGATTCAATTAACTGATGGTCTCTCTGTCTATACTTTTGGGTAAACCCTGACAGATCTGTTCCTTTTTGTGGTTTTACTGTTAGGATGCCTTGTTCTATAGCCCCTGTTGCTGCTTCAAAGCAATTTTCCAATTCGGGAACTGTTTTAATAGCCACCTCTGTAGGCAGGAGTGCATGTATCTGTTCAGTATGCTTACTTTCATTACCTTGAGCTGTTAACAGTTCTCTTTCCTTCCAGATGGCTCCACAGGCCTTCCCTTTGCTCAGTTCTAGAGCTCTTGTCAGTGCAATTACTTCAGCTTTCTGTGATGATACATCTGGTGGCAAGGCCTTCACCTTAGTTACCTTATCTATGATTGTCATTGCATACTTCACATCTTGCACGAAGATGCTTCTGTCCATGTACTCTTCCCAGTCTGGTTTTCTAGAGGCAAGTCCTTCAGCTCTGGTCTGCTGGAATAGGTCTCTTCTATATTCTGTAAGAAACCATGCTCAAATACACTATTAGTTGATGTTTAAGACAGGACCATAGCAGGATTGACAATAGATATTATAATGCCATTCTCTTCCAACAACACAGCTTGATGCACTCCTTGCATAGTGTGCGGCTCTGGAAAATGACTGGTGGTCCCTTTACAGTTTCTGCTGAGTCATCGATGCCCACAGAAGATCTCGGGCCCCAAACAGATCACTGTTTCCTTTTCTTTCAAGACTCTGTACCCACTCGGTCCCAAAAGATTTAACAGACTTACAGTAAGTTGGATGCAGTTGTCTTGGGATTCTGCTGCAATCAGGATATCGTCCACATATTGAAGAAAACTCCTCTTGGTTCTTGTCTTCTCCAAACCTTCAGTTCTTTTGCCAGCTGATTTCCAATTGTAGTTGGGCTGTTTTTAAAGCCTTGTGTCTTCCTCTCTGTTTCAGGATTTTATCTTTTGAAAGCAAAAACTTGTGGCTACTTTTATTTATGGGGATACAGGAGAAGGCATCTTTAAAATTCAACACAGTAAAGCACCCAAAATCATCTGTTAGTGTGGTCAATTCACATTCTACCAATAACCCAATTTTAAGAAATCTTTCAGCTATGGGTGTTGACCCCCTATGGCTTTCTAATTTTAGAAAGCATTGTTTTTGTCTTACCAATGTAACTCCTGTTCTAAGTGCAGTGTTTACAAGTTCTGCTTGTTTGGATCTCCCAGAATAATCATTAGCCACACTATGGGGCTACCAGCAGTTTCAACTTCTGTCGAGATTTCATCTCTGTCCTGTATAAAAGAGATAACTGCTTTGACAAGTTTAGTTTCAGAAATTATAATACTTCTCCTTCCCTGCAAAATTTGATTTCTATTACTAATGTCTCCAATACACTCTTTCCCAGTAAAAACTTAGGAGAGTTTGGCAAATAGAAGAATTGTTTCCCAATCTAAGTTTTAAAGGTTGAAGGAGAGGCCTTATCTTGCCTACCCTTGTGTAAGCAGCCAGTGTTACAATGTCTTGACCCAGTGTCTCGCCCGTGTCAGTGACAGACCAGACGGACACCCTGCCGCTCCCCGCCTCTCGAACGGCGGAGACGGGCTTTACGGGAGGGGTGGATGGAGTTAGCCCATGCCCGCGGAGCGCACGTGTGGCTGGCTGCGGCGGGGCGCACACGGGGGCGGGGACCGGAGCGGACCCCGGGCCGGGCCCAGTCCCGCCCTCACCGGGCACACATGCGGCAGGGGCGGAAGCGGCCGAGAGCGGCCCCGGGCTCGGCCCGGCCCCGCCTCCACAGGGCTCGGGGGCGGTGCGGCCGGGGTAACCGCACGGTTCGGGGGCCGGCTACGCTCCTCCCGCCCCCGCCGAGACCGGTGGCACCTCCGGTGCAGTCCCTGGCGCAAGCATACCCTCCCCCGCCCCGGACCTATGGGCGTTCCCCTGACAACCAGGGCAGCACCACCCCCGCCCTTTGTCCTTCCCAGCCCGGTCTGCGCGGCCAGGGAACAGCCTGACACCTCCCGCGGCCCCGGCGGCAGCGGGAGATGCAAAGGCAGGGGCGCAAAAAGCGTTATAGCTGGGGCCACCATGTCCATTTCTGTTGTAATTACATCTATAACATATTCTGAGCTAGCTATTGATTTTTTTCTCTCTCTCTCTCTTTTCTCCACTTTTTGGAAGCTAGGTTGTTGTCTGGCCGACTCCTCTCCATCCGATTCCTGGTTCGTTACACAGTTCAAATTCCCCATTATTATACGGACAAAAAGCCACAGAGAGAGAGAGAAAATCACCAATTCCCAAACCGGGTTCAAACTCGCTTTAAAGCGAACTTAAAGCAAGGTACTATGTTACATGCGATGTTAAGGACTAAAAAGCAAAAGGAGTCCCTCCCGGGACTCGACCTGCGTTCCTTGCTATCCGAAATCCTGCGCTTTAGCCCAGCGCCACCCAGCCGCACGTGAAGAAGGCACTTACACTCTTGAAGCAATACCTCTTGCTACTGAAGTGGAATAGCGCTTCCCCCTGCTTTTTCAGGACCGAGACGGGAGTGCTGGGAGAGGTGTGTAAAAGCCGCTGTTTTTACATGCACCAGGGAAAACACACTATGCTGTGTGCTGTCTCTGTAACAGGAAAAGATTAGGGAAATCTTACGGACTAAAAGAGTGAACAAAAGGACCTCTTTGCCAGATTCGAACCACAGTACTTGAAAACCAAAAACCAGTGCTTAGTTCCGGTGCCACCTGGCCACATGCCAAGGTGCCCAGTTACAACTTTAAGGCAATCCCTCTTCCAATTTAGGGGCCACGGGGGAAAACCATGCAACAAATGAACAAGAATTCCCCCCTGTGGCCCGAATGGCCCCCACTCTATCCAAGCCAAAACTACAGGAGATCTCCAAATACCAAACCACAAATGGTATAGCAATCAAAACCCATTTTCTTCATCCCCTCACTTTCCTCTCTTCCATGGTGGATTCTGGAACCCCTGGAAAGTTTCTCGAATCGCCACCGTGCCCTGTTTTAAATTGCTGGCAGAGAGGGGGTAGCAAGCTGTTTCCCGATCCAAGAAGCTGGGTTCAAGGTCCCTCAAGTCCCATCTGGGGTGCCAGCTTCTCATACTGTTTTGCTCCTAAATAAATAAAGCTGAAGAAGGTTTAGGGTGATAGAAAAGGTTACCTTTAATGGAGGTTTTCCATGATGCCCAACTCGCTGAGAATGTTCCCCCGAGAGGCACACGTGATACAGAAAAACACGGTTTTTATAAGTTTAACAAACAGCATAACTAACTAATCCCTCCAATTAGGAATACAGATGTTGAAGTGCTTGACATAAACCTCCAATCATCTTACTCTTCCTGGTGATGATATGTGTTTTGAGAAAGTTATTAATTGTTGTGAGAACGGGGATGTTCGTTGTGTCTCTCTTCCCCAGGTGCCATGAGAAAATGTCTCTAGAAGACACTTGTTGTTTGTGAGAGAATGTGTTGGGATGGTGTCTTGTCCTTGGCTCCCAGAGGAACCTTAGACCAGGCATGGCCCTCAGGAATCTGTTTACTTGAAAGGAAACATACTGAGGCCCTGTAGTTAGGGAACTATAACTGTATAGTAGCTGTCTAAAGAGCTACAAATACATGAAGAATAAAAGCAAAAATCATTCAGGCATCAGCACCAACTTAAACTGCTTCCCTGTTGAGTCTTGAGTGTCTGCAGTAAGTGTCCCACTTTGGATTCTCCATTAATGCATTTTCAGTGGCCTTACCCATGAGATTCCCTTTGCTGTACACAGATGCTGGGGCACCCATCACCAGCAGCAGGGCTGTGGGACACAGCTCCTGTGTTTCTACATACTGGCCGCAGTGGGAGGACCTCACACAGGGTTCAAGGAGCCATGCTCTGATACACATGACCCTGTTTTTGTGTGAAGAGGCAAAACTGCAGCACGTGTGTGCAAAGCTCAGTACATGTGCTTGTGACTGGACTGCCTGAGGTACTCTTCTGGGAACTGAATGCATAGAAGCCAGGCTGGGAACATGTCTCTTTCTGTAACTCTCTTTGCTGCCTGTAAGTAGCTGGCTGTCAAGTGACACGGTCAAGACCATGGTCAACACCATGGTCTGCTGGTTAGGTTGTCTGTCTGGGGACTCTGAACTGATAAACCTTACCTCCAAGGCAAGATCTCTGTAGGCAGGATTTTGCTTATCAGACTACAGCTGTGGAAGACACGTGGCTTCAACGCAGGCTCCACCTGCCCTGCATTAGGTGCAATGAAGCCATGAGCCAAGAGGTGAAAGCCACCATATTGGTGTCATTTATTACTCTCATAACAATAAACCTGTAGCCTCTGAGCTTGTAGTATTGTTTGAGGTGACACGTGCAGATGGTGTTTAAAGCTCCGGGTTGCTGTATAATCATATGGTCTGGTTGACTTTGGATCCAAAGGAATTTATTACGGGTAATTTCTCCTTGATATAGCACAGAACTGGAATTTGGATGGCAAGGTGTGTCCAGGGGTGTGTGACCTACTCTCTTGTAGATATGCCCAGCAGAGTGTCCATGGCTTTGTAGGGAGCCCAGCTTAAGCTGTGAGGCTCACAAACCATTTGATGTAGTAGGTTTCAGAGAAGTAAGACCACAAGTGAAATGGTCTGTACTTATTTGGCTGAGTGCTCCAATTTTGTCATGAAGCAGTAGCTCAGCACATTCTGTGATAAAACATTTGTAAAAGGCAGGAAACCATTTCTCATGTGTGTGTCTTACAAACTGTAGATAACACTGACATTCCTCTGTTTGTCTTCAAGGTTGCCTTTTTAAGGGCATACTTGTATTATTACATTTTGAAACTTTGAAGATGGAAGCGTGTGTGGGTGGATATTTGAAAAAAAAAAAAGCAAACTCAAAAATGTAAACCCAAGAGCATCGAATTAGTAAAAAATGTTGCCTGGATGAGGGTTGGAGCCAGCAAGCCAGTATGTAACAGGACTGTGGCAAATGGACACACTGGGGCAAGCGAAATGGCCAGCATAGCCTAGCATATGGCATAGCTGCTCTGTGCTTATGCCCGTGCTCTGACTGTGCTGGGTGCAGGGAAATGACTGGCAAAGGACAACAGTCAGACGTTCTGGACTTAAGAGGTGGATGAGAGATTACTTGCAAAAGTAATCAAACTGGCTGGAACGCATAAATAATCTGAAGAAAGTGCTGTCTGGGAGTTGTTCCTAACCTTTTTCTTGTGAAGGAAAAACCAATTTCTATTTTGAAAGTAAAGAGCTATGGCTGGAATAAAAGGAAGACAAAACAAAAATGGCTTTGATAGTGTTACCTGCTGAGCTGTAAAGTGTGAGCTGTAATTGCTCTCTGGATTTCTAGAGTTGTTGCTTTTCGTGTGCTGCAAAGCACAGACTCCTTTGCTCATCCTGTTACTACCACTGGGCTTTCCAGGCTTATTTATGTGAGACTACATTTTCAGTAGAAGCTAAAGCCTGTAATTATATTATTACAACCACACCAGTATTGCTGGTCTGCCTTGGCATGCAGAAACTAATCCAAAAGGGATACTTCTCACAGGAGAAAAGGTGAAGGTTCTCTTCATCCCCATCTTGCCTGTAGAGAATCATGTCTGCGCAGGGACATTTGTTGGTGTGCAGAGCAAAAGTGTGGGCAGGAGTGTGAGACAGCCTGTCCTGCAGGCCTGACTTTCTGCTGTAGAAGCAGCAAGACTTTGTGCAAGCCCTAGAAGGTAGGCTGTGACAGGAGGTCTTTCTGGCTCACTAATTTTGAGTTTGGGCTCCTGGGTGTTGCTCCAGATGTCCAGTCAAAGATGAGAAAGGAGGTCTCGTCCTGCTGCAGAATAAGGCTTTCTGTGAGTGATCTGCTAATGATACAGATATTTGGGGTGCTAGACCTGGAGCTTAGTCTCATACATTGGGAAAACCTGCTTCCAGAGCCCCAGGAGCCCAAAAGCTTGGAGATCCTGAGGAACTTGCGGCACTGGTAGGTTATGAACAACAAGCAGTTTTATGTCCAGTCTGGAGATCCCAGTGGGTTCTTGGGACAGTGGTGGCTTAGCCAGTGAGCTGCTGCCTGATGGGCCTGGCATGCCCTATGATCAGCTCAGCAGTGCAGTCGTGTCAGGCAGTGGTCACAGCTTCCATCTACATTGGGTTCTTGTAGGGACAAATGCAGAGCCCTCCCCAAGCCTGGCTCAATTCCCCTGGAAAGGGATGAGTGGTAATTTGGACCACAGTGGGGTAGGTGTTGTTGGACAGTGCTCATGGCAGATGTGTGGGGATCCCAGACAGTGTGGGCTCAGGACACATGAGGAACTGTCTGAAATTAATTCAGAGCAATTAACAGGTTATCTTTAAGGGCTTTTCAGAGGGTGAAAGTGATTCTTGAGTTCTAGACACAGGGAAGCTTGAGCCTCTCTATAAGGAGTATATTAGAATAACAAGAAAAAGTGGAACACATGGGAGAAATAATGAGATGAAAAAGGTAGAATGAGCATGGCAAAACCAACCATGTCAACAGACTGATTTCATCTCTCAGAGCGTGGTGAGCCCAGTGGATGTGGGACCATTTATCTTGACTTTAGAATAATGTTGTCCCACACAATTAAGATAAGGGAATATGCACTAGGTACACCTGTCAGGTACATGTAAATATGGTGAGAGAATTATAGAGGACAGTGTACATGACAGTTTGTTCTCAGAATGTGAGGAGAAGAGTTTTGCAGAGTTCTTCCTGACATCTGATGCTTTTTGGTATTTTTATTAGCAATTAGGACAAAGGAATAAATAATAAACAGGAAACTAGAAGGAGCAGGAAGTCTGCAGAATGACAGGGCTCTGGTTGGAAACTACCTTGATGAGTTAAGTAATGGCATGGGAAAATTAGAATGCATTTTGGCCATGAGAAGTTCAGGTCTTCAGATGATGTAATACCATCAGATCTAGTGCAGTTCTTCAGAAAAGTGTCCAAAGGCTGCAGTTCACTTCAACACAACCCGGTGACATGATATAGTAAGAAAATGATAAATATGAACAGGAGAATATCTGGTGAATTTTAAAGGGAGCATCTGTCCATCCATGTTAGTGGAAGAGATGCATGCCAGTTCTAGGTGCAGCTGCTCTGGTAAAATGCAGATGAGCCAAAGAGAGCAGAAGTGAGGAGGATAAATTCATCAGCTGTTGAGAAAACATGGCTGATGGAAGGAGAACAAGGTAAAAACCAGAGAAGCTGCGAAGCTGTGCGTCAGCTGTGAAGGAAAGCTTGCTGCAGGAAGAAGGATATAGTCTTTTGCCTGGGATCTAGCTAAATAGGAGAAAAAGCAAGGGACACAGATTGCACAAAAGGAGATTTAATTTTGACAGCAGAGAAAAGCTGCATAATTGTAAAGGCAGGTGTCCGCTGCATTAAGTTTACCAGTACGATGATGGTTTCTCCATTAGTAGAGAATTTTAGAAAAAATGGTCTTAGGGAAGAATGTAGAAAAGTTAATGAGAAGGACAGAAAAAAAGATGGACTCACAAGACCTGTGATGATCTGCTTCTGTTCCACGAAGTTATGCTTCCTGGAAGACACGTAGGCATGTAAACAGGGTGATGAAAGTCTGTTTTGGACTTAATTCTGCAGCACTCACATGTAGGTATTTCCCATTTTTTACAAGCCTTTTACCCATTTGAGGACCTTCTTGCTAACCTCATGCTGCCTTAATCACTCTGTGAGGAGTAGTACTGGAGTCTGAGTATACCATGTCATGGTGAGTTTGGGTTTTGTTAATACAGTTTGGCTTATGAAGCCTGGCATGGGTTTACAAAAACTGTGTTGAATCTCCATCTTTCTGACTTTTATCTGTGTATTTATACCAAGTTCCACTTTTTACTATTTTGATGTCATTCTCCTTTTTCCAGCCTCCCCTGAAAACCTTCTAATCTGGCTGTTCCTCATCTAGTTGATTTTGAATGACAGCGTTCACACTGTGGTCCAGCTATTTTTGTTGCTTTAAATCATCTGAGTTGCTGCTTGTTTTCTTTCCCCTGAGTATGGCCCACCTGATGAGTCCCTGGCAGGCAGTGCTGTGTATCAGGGACATCTCCCATCTTCTTCACACTGCATTCATGCAGAAAGTTCTGGTCTACTTTCACTGTATGTGCTCAGGATCCTCTCCCTAGAGATCACTGCAGATTTCACAAGGTCATGGCTGAGGGGTAAGGCACCTCTGGAGATCACCTAGCACAACTGTCAGCTCAAAGCAAGTTCAGGGCGTTTTCTGGTTGAGTTTTGAGTATCTCTAAGAACAGAGACTCCATAGCCTCTCTCAGCAACCTGTGCCTGAGAGGGGCACAGTTTGTGATCATCCTCACAGTCAAGAAGTTCCTTTTTACATTTAACTCTCTGATAAAGCTCAGGCTGAAGGGCCTGCAGTTCCCCAGATCTTCTGTCTTGCCCTTTTGCAGATAAGGGGTGACACTTACATTCTTCCAGTCCTCAGAGGTGATACCCCATTGCCATGAGCTTTCAAAGAAAACCAAGAATGACCTTGCAACAACATGGGCCAGCTTCCTCAGCTCCTGTGGGGCCAGCTTCCTCAGCTCCCATGGGTCCATCCCATCGGGTTGTTTTGCATATCCAATCTGTTTCAATGTTCCCTGACCTGATCTTTCTCCAACAAGAGTAAGTCTTCCTTGCTTTAGATTTTCCACATCTCTCAGGACCCAGGGTGCCTGAAGGCTGATCTTAGCAGTAAAGACTGAGGTGAAGAAGGCATTCAATGCCTAAGTCTTTCCAGTGTCCCTGCTGCATTTTCTATTGCTCCTTTGCAACAAACTTCCTCATCCATGCTTGGAACTACTTCCTGACATACAACAGCATTGCATTTGGTATTTACGCTTTCTGCTTTCTCTGGGAAAAATAAAAGTCTCACATTTCCTTTAAGAAGGGAGCTAAAAAGCTGAATATCTCATGTGACACCTGCATCTTCCTGCTGTACCAGTGTGCAGCCTCCTAGGTACCAGGAGACTGGAAGATGGCCCATGGAGTACCACTGCCAGGTGTTGAAACAGATAACCTGTTAAATGCTTGTCTCCAAGAGTTCTTAGCAGTATTTCCTCCATAGGAACAGCTGTGTACTTCATACAGCCTTACCCAAAAGCTTTCACAATCCAAGAAAAGGAATGCTTAAAATGAGAAAGGACTGCATGACCTTTTCAACACAAGTTTGGATGGCTGTATTGAGGGCTTGGCCTTGATTTATTGATGTACATTCTCATGGGAAGATCTTGTTATAAATGAGGTGTCACCCAGCTGGAGAGGACAGGAGAAAGGAGCATTTGCCTTTATGATAAAGACCTTTCTCATGGGGAAGCAAGAGCTGCTAATTGGTTGAAACGTGGGTGGTCCCAGATCAGTGAATCAAAAGGATGTGAAAGCCTCCATCCCCTTCTCCAAGGTTCTGGCAGCACAGTAGTCCCCTTGGTGTTTTGACGGGTCCCCCACTGTTTTTTTTGCGGGCTGCAAACCAGGGGCTGCCTTTGCAGCTGCCAGGTGCATAGGACTTGCTATTTATGAGTACATCTGTATGATTAGTGACTCTGTCATTAAGAGAGTCACAAGTCCAACCCCACTGGTTTACGTCTGGCTGCTGGCGAGTCCTTTCTGGCAGCAAGAGGCAGGTGTTCTTGAAAGTACTCCCTGCCCTGCTGGTTCTCCAGGTCATGCATGGAGAGTGTGGGTAGAAGTCTTTGGGGGTAGGTCAACCTAAATAGGGTGGTGCAGGGCACCAGGAGAGTGAGCAAGTCTCCCATCTGGGAGTTTGCAAGGCACAGCTGGAGCAAGCTGCAGCCATACTGATGTGCCGCTGAGGACGGCCTTTCTCTGAGCCAGAGAGTTGTTCACTCATATTTAGGATGAAGCTGTCCCTTACTGCTACTTTAGATGAAAGGGAAAAGAGGAAAGTGGGAACAGAGTGAGGTCTGGTTACGTCACCTGGGAATAATATTGGTGTGGAGTAGAACAAATGATGACTGGACTGTTCTCCAGTGGGCTGACTGCTCATGCCTGAGCCTGGTCCATATTATCATGAGTCTGTCCTGTTTTCCAAAACCATTTTGGAATGAGCTACTTGAAGAAAAACTATTCCTTACTATGACACTTGATTTAGCAAGAGGGATGTGTGTCCTGCTCTGCTGTTTCTAAGGAAGCCCTTTTCATTGCCATGAAAGCTACTGGCAAACAAGGACACATGGGGTGGGAAATTGAAACCCAGCACTGGTTGCTTGTGCTAAAAAGTGACACCTGCAGACTAGCGCAACAAGCAGACACCTTTCTCATTGTTTGCTTGCTTTGTGATCACTGTGCTCCTATCAGGGTTGCAGCCATCCGCCTTTTCTCTGCATGAGGCAGTAAGAAAGGGTGAGAAGTGCATTTGTAGTGGTGTGAGGTTGAAAGTTCTAAAGTTGTCTGGAAGTAAGAAGTTCCTCTGCACACCAGTTTTTCCATACCTGTCTCTTTGAATGCTCTTGCTTAACCGCAGGGGCAGGGTTGCAGTACCAGGTCTTGGGGAGAGAGATCTTTGCCCTGTGGAAGAAACATTAGTCACATTATTCAGAGTAAGTATAAGTATATGATATATTTGTGTTTGCCAAAACTGTCCAAGTCCAGCTGTGTGGATCTGGAACTTTGTTGTTTTAGTTGATTAGTCAGCTGCTGAAAGCAGCCCTTTCCCAGTGAAGGTGCTTGTATGTGAGTCTTGCTAGTGTGTCCCATCCGGGTGACAGATGTCTTCTGCAGGAGGTGTAAGAAACATTAACCTTGCTGGCATGAGGTATATACTGCACTACTTCCCAACTGTGCCCTGATGGTGCCTGGGTAAGAGCAGAAAGTTTTGGAGCAGCCTGCATAGCAGATGTTCCTCTGTTGAAATTCATCAGGACGTGAGATGCAGCAAGAATCACACCTCTGATCAGAAGAGGGGACAACAGTCTCTTTAAAGAAGAGACACTGAAACTAGGACCCTGTGTCTGTGTGAAGAATGCAGAAGCCTGGTTTGGGAGCAAGTAGCAAATGTCTTCCTGCTCCAACATAAATCTATTGTGGGGACAACAGAACAAGGAGGGGGAGTCTACTTGTTATGGAGCTCTCTTGTACAGTTTGCTCCGTATGGAGCCATGTCATGAAATATACAGTGCATGTAGCTGGCTCTCAGGCAGAAAACCAGCAGCATTTCATGATATATTAATTGCCTTATTTAAAATCATGTGTTTAACTGCTTCCTTTCTACCAGTCTTGGGTACTGGGAATGGGAATGTGTCCGCTTGTATTTCCAATACACAGTTTGGTGTTCAGTGTGAGGCAGTATGGAAGCTGACTTAATGTACATCTTGTTCTCATCGTCTGGGTCTAAGCATTATCTAATTGTTATTGGCAGAGACAAGATAGCTGAAAAGGCTCTTTCAGTCTCGAGTAACTCTTCTTACCTTTTGGCATCAAGTTGCATTATTCATTTTTTGGATGGGAAGGAATGAATTCTGGGAGAATAAGCTGTGTGGAAGAAAAGTGGAGGGGAGGAGAGAGATTTTAGCAGGACAGGAGAGGTTTAAGATGGATGAAAATGATTTCAAGACAGTAGGAAGGAAGGCATCAGAGAAAATAATGGATCTAGGCAGATTTTGGGAAGGATGGTGATTTCTACTTCTGTTTGATTTTATTACTTGGAGCTGAGTGCAGATAAAGTTTTTATTTCATGGACTGCTGGTAGAGGACTGAGAAGAGGATGTGGGTCTTCCCAGGAGCTTTCTAGCTGTATATCTTTGTGCCACTTTCCACCTCCTCTTTTGCATGAGGTTGGAAGTTTAAATCTCTTGGGGCTCTCTTCTTGGATACTTGAAAACAGTTATCTCCAGAGACTTTCAAGGCTGCCCTGTGTGGGTTTTTTGGCCATAGAAACATCATTTAAAAATGGTAAGGTTAAAAGGGAAAAGACATTACCTATGCAATACAAGTTTAGCATTCCAAAAGAGAAAGTGAAAAGGGAAATGAAAAGTTTTAATGGCACTTGAGATTGAAATGTTCATTGTAACTTTCAGAATCCCTCTATCATTTGTGTTTCTTCTTTTCTCCTCTTTTAATCTCTTTTGACCCTGTGTACAAGAGAAGGAATGAGGGGTGAGTGTATTTTTCTCTGTTGGTCTCTGCTTTTCAAATTATCTCTTAGCTTTCAAGAGACTGAGACCTTGGAGAAGTCCTTCGGAACTGTAAATTCTCTTGATTCCCTGGCAGTAAGGACACAGGAGAAAGAGAATCCTACTTGTTAGGCTGGATCACCTGAACATCTGAAGTGCTTTTCAGAGTGACTAGCGAGAGGTAAAGGCAGAGTTTGGAAACCTGCCTATGAACAGTAGGAAACAGTACTTAAATGTGCTTTGGCAGGCTGTCATGTTATGTGCTCTCCCTAGGAGTGCACTGGGACAAGGTCTCCAGAGGTTTGGCTGTATTTCAGCCTGTGTCTCCTGATGCCAGGGCAGCTTTCATGTGGGAATGCAACACAGGTCTTGAGAGAAGGGAGGCTTTTTGCATGAAGCTGGGAGAGCGTGAAGCAAACATAACCATTATTAATTCATTGGCATGTGTTTCTACCCTGCTCAGAGGTGTGCAGCACAAGAAGACAGAAAAGAATTGTTTGGCATGAGGCATGTACCATAAATGTGATGGATGTGTGCAATGGAACCATTGTGCACTGTGAGCTGGAAGGTTCTCAGCCCAGGTGTTCTGAGGAGTGTGGGCATCTCACTGTGGGTTTGCATGGGAAAAGGGTGCAAGTTTGTTTCTTCAGGAGATGCTGTGCCAGATTCTGGTCTCCAGAAGAGCTCTGTCTGTTCTTTGATCACTGCAATAGTATTTCACAGAGTATTCTGGGTTGGAAGGCATCCACAAGGATCATTGAATCCAACTCTTCAGTGAATGACCCATATGGTCAAGAGATAGGAGCAGAGACAGGCAGTCCTTCCCCTTGCTTACCTGAAGGCAGACAGAGCTGGAGAGCTTTCTGTTAGAATTTACAAACTGTTACTTGGACTGTAAATACTGCATTGGCTTAATTGAATGCTGCTTCTGCAATCTACACAGTCTTTATATGCCCTGCTTCCATGCCAAGACTGTAATATAGAGAGACTCACAAGACAAGATTAACCTCAGGAAAATAGGGCCTACTTGTCTTTAAAATGCAGTGGAAAAGGTTTCAGCTCAAACTCTGCATCAAACAAATGAACTGAAATTAAACTTCCATCTTTCATCTACCATTATACCACTTTTAACAGTAACCCTGAAGAGTGATATATCTGAAAGGAGCTACTCTGGCCTGTTACTGGTGGGAATTGTGGCCTTTGCTCAACATCTTGACTTTCAGCATGTCTCTTGGTACCACAATGAAGCAGATTGTTTTGATGTAGCTATAACTGATTCAGTGGCTTTGTCCCTGGATGTTAAGAATTGAAATTCTGGCATCAAGTACTTGAACTGAAAATTGCTTGAAATGGAGATACTGGGTGCCCTTCTGAGTGGGTTAGTGCAGCCAGGATGAGTGGGTGTGTAGCTCTGCCACGCTCCGGACATAGAAGACTTACTGCACATGAAATTAAAATTATTATCTGATTTCTCTTCCATCTCTGTGAGTCTGTTTTCTGTCCAAATCAGGGGCAGCTGTAGCTGTGTTGTCATTGCTAGGCTTTTATCGAATCTGCCTGGGAAATGCCAGGAGAGATTAATGCCATTCTCTCTCCCACTCCTATGACTGATAAAAGTTTTGCTGCTGCCTAATTGGAAATTTCTTTGATGCAGTTAAAACACATGTCTTTCGACTGTCTTGTTTCCCTTAGACTTTGAAAGCAGATGATTTATATCCTCTGTGTAGCAGCTGGTTGTGTGTTTGAAGCCTACTGTCATGGCTTCCCTCCTTCATCTCTGCCCCAAAGTTTTTAGGATTTCTTAGCAGAACACACATCTTTGATCACTGGTCCATACAGTTCTACCCTGAATTCTCCTCTAACTCTCTGGCACTTTCCTGAAGAGCAGTGCCCAGAGCCGAAGTCTTTTGTCTGGTGTTCATGTTGCTGGTGATGGAAGCACGAGCTGTACAGAAATCTTAGTGCAGGCCAGTGGAGTAGGGCAAAAGCATGCAGTGTACAGCATCCTCCTCTCTGCACACCTGTTTTGTATCATTTCTGTCATGCCATGACTTAGTATTTCAGCACAAAACCAGTCTACCTCATTTCTTACTTGTATTTTCAGAGCAGGGAATATGCCTGGAAGCAAAGAAAATACAGAGAGAACATCCAGGCTGGTAAATGATGGGGTTGTTCAGCCTTTCCCCTTGTATAAAGTCAGTGGAAAATTGTCACTGACACTAAGCTCGTTGTTGAATCAGGATGAGTGACAGTGGACACTGCTCCAAAAGAGTCACAATGCTGAGCCCTTGGCGTTCATTTGGCGATGGTCCTGATAGTCCTGCTCTGTGCACCTGGGGAGTAGAAAATGAGTCACCTTGCAGGCAGTTCGTGGTGGAATGCATGGAGGTCCTGCCTTCCAAGTCTTCTGGTGTCACCATAGCTGGAGAGGTACATGTCTGTTCACAGGGGAATGAGGCAAGCTCTCCATAGCTTCTTCTTTCTGGAGTGGCACTGTCACACTGCCTGGCTGTGGTTCCCTGGGTGAGCTGAGTGAAGGATCTCAGTGCTGCCAAAACACTCCCAATTCCCCCTCCTTCCAGATGTGATGTGACCCCCATCCATTGGTGCTCTTTTTAAACCACATCCAATTTTAATGATCTGATTCTGCTCAGGTGCCTAGTTCTGGTTTTTGAATGGGTTTTGTGATTGGTTGTTTTTGTGGTTTTTGTCGTTGTTTATTTGCTTGTATTTTCATAATTCCCATCCTCCCCCCAGCTTAATTTTCTGCTCAGAGCAAGAGAGAGCAGCTTGTGGATGAGGCTGAAGGTGCTAGACCACAAACAGTCCAGGAGTGTGTGTTGGAGAGGTCTGCTCCTAGCAGTGTGTGGAGCCACACCTGAAAGCTGGTATTTGTGGAAGATAAGGTGCCCATCAATCTTCTTTCAGACTTTTCCCAGGATGGAGAAAGTAAAATAACTTCCTGGTCTGCTCCTGGCACTGCTGGGGATATCAAAAACAGTAAGAATATAACAGATGGGAAAAGGCAGAATTAAGTGCTGCCAAAGTTTTGAGTTTTTAGGCTATTGGGTTGGACCCTGCTGCACAAAATACTGTGCACCAGAGTAGGAAGTGCTCTCAGCTACCATACATCTGTGTTTGCTCCAATGTATTTCATTTTTTTCATCTGGTCTTTTGTCCAAGACCAAGATAAATTCATCCAGAAATCACAAATGTCATACATGGTGCAGGCAAATCTGTAATCCTAGGGTAAGTGGGATGCAGTAGGACAAATGGGAAAGTGCTGGCCTATGGTGTAAAACATGTTCAGTCAGTTGGACATGTACATGCCTGTTTGTTTTGTCTGACATACCCTAAAGAGCAGTAAATATGCCACAGCATGGCTCTCCCAAGACTGCATCGAAGTGCTGCAGACATCCCTACTCTTCACAACCCTTGTAGGAACTCACTACTTTGGCAAGAGCTAAGACATTTGCAGTCATGTTTTGCAGGTGAGTCATGAAAAGCTAACTTTTCATAAACAGCCTTGTAAAAGAGTAGGAGCTAAAGCAGAGTAAAGTCCCTTCAGTGCTACTGCATTGTATTTCTGAGGACAAGTGGTGGAACTGGATTCTCAGTCTTTAACACCTGTTCTTTAGAGGTCACACAAACATTTCCACATTCATGTTTGGTAAGCACCAAAGAGCTCTGAGTAGGCTGTGCTTGAGGGTATCAGAGTATCCCAGTGATTTTCTAGGCATCTCTTCAGGTGACAGACTGAAGCATCCCACCTGTTCTGAGCACTGGGCTGAGATTTGCTACAGCTTTGCTTTTTTACCTTATCATTTGAGACCCAACTGCTGAGCCAAGGACAGTATGACTCTGTCTTAAAAAATAAAAAAAAAGGAAAAAAAAAAAAAGAGAACCAAGCAACAGACTTAGAGATGAATTTTTGGTTGATTCTCTTCTGCACTTCCTTGCATGACCTGTTGCTGACTGTACTTGCTGCATCAAACTTTCGTGACGTTTCCTCTGCTCTGCAGTTGAGATTCTCCTCACGATCAGATCTGCCCCTCAGAGTAGTCCATGTTATGTCTTCTTTCAGAGCCAAGACTCAGAAATGCCAGCAGTGAGAGGCTTCAGAAATAATTGTAAACTGTGTGTCCTTGCCATATCTCCTACAGTTTTATTATCCTGCTTAGAGAGGCAGAGGAGCTGCTTCCTCTGTTTATGCCAGCAGTGAACAATTACAAGCAAATGGATGCATTTTACTCTATTTCATATGAAGTGTGCGTATTCTTTCATGAGATACTGCTTCCAGTGCTAGGGGTGCACATCTCAATAGGCAGAAGCTGTACAGAAACATTGTCCAGTCTGAAAAAGCTGGTAACCAAACTGATAAGCGGAGATCTGAGAAGTGCTTGCAGGGATCTCTGTATCCTCCTCCAGGACCTCTTTGCAGCTTCAGGAGAAGATCTAATTAATGTTCTTTTTTGGAAAACATGGGAATGACAATCACAAGGTCCCAGGACTTGGCCCCTGAGAGTTGAGTGAGAGGAAGACATTGCTAAACACATTATTTGCATCATTGCATGGCTGGAAATACATTAGTAATACGGTACCGTAGTACAATCTGCACTGTCTCCCTCCATCCCAGTTCTCCCCTCACCCACAGAGAGGCTGGTGATACTGGCAATTAGGTCAGGATGATGGGAGGGAAGGCAGGAGGCTGATTCCTGGAATGCAAAGGCTATGCTGCCTTTTTTCTTTCTCCAGGATGCAATGGGCTCTGTGCTATGCTGGCAAAGGGTCAATGGTCCCTTCATCAGTCCCTCTTATCCTTTTGTCAGTTCAGGATCAGTCTTATGTGGCATCAGAGGCCTGAACAGCAAGTGAGGGAGGTCTTCTGCCTCCTTGACCAGAGGAGAGGACCCAGACCTCGGTTCCAGCTGCCTCTCAAAATATGCTGTCCATGTGTGCTGCCCATTGCGCAGGGGTGGTCTGCATGCCCCTGCTGTGGGCACCTTGGCATCTTGATGTCCCACAGGCAGGTGAGGTGAGCTGGGGATCCTTCAGTTCTAGCTTCAGACCTTGCCCAGTGCTGCACACAGGATTTTTAGGACCTTAGGCTCTGTCCATACTGGCTCCCATAACTTAGACATAACTGTACAAGGACAGACCCCCTGTACAGTGGGGCCAGCCCTCCACTGCTGGGAGAAAGCTAACTCCATTAGTCCAAAAAATATTCAGGGAAAGCATATTGTTAAGGGACTATGCAAAACTCTTAATTTTCAGACATTATAAAATGCTCAAATATGCCTTCTAATTATTTATTATTTGGAGGTGCCAGTGCCAGTTTTGACAATGTAAAAACAACCCTGTCTTACCGACAAAATGTTGGTGTTTTTTCCGTCTCTTTCTACCCCCAATTCTTTATAGCAGTTGCTCTTTGCACTGTTTTGAAAATGGTTGCCTTTCCAAGCAGCAGTTTTTATGAATGAAGAAGTGTTTTGTCATCACTTCCTGTAAGAGGAACAGATGAGCAAGCTGAGCATGCAAGGCAAACTTCAGGTTTATTGGGTTGAAAGTCTGCCTGATATGGGTATGGTATGTTGGCAGTGGCATTTTTAGGGCAGTACAAGATACACATGGCTGAGATCCAGAGGCCCTAAAACCCAAGAATCACAGAACAGTTGAGGTTGGAAGTGATCGCTTGAGATCATCTAGTCCAACACTTTGTCTCAAAGCAGTGTCAACTAGAAAAGTTGCCTGGGACCATTCCTTCAAGGATAGAGACTCCATAACTTTTTGGGCAACCTGTGTCGGTGTTTGGTGATCCTCACAGAGAAAAAGCGTTTTATTGCTTGTAAATGAGGTTTTCTGTATTTCAGTTTGTGCCCATTGCTTCTTGTCCAGTTGCTGGGCACTGCTGAGGAGAGTCTGCCTCTGTCTTCTCTGCTTCCTCTTCTAAGGTATGTATTGATAAGATCCTCCCAGCTTCTCCAGGTGAAGAGTCCTGGCTTTCTCAGCTTCTTTTTATGTGAGAGATCTTCCTGAGGGTACACTGTGCTCCACCATCCAGATGATTAATGGAACTGTTTGACCCCAGTGTCCACTCCTGGGACGCACACCACTGAACACTGGCCTCCAGCTGGACTTCATGCTGCTGCTCACAAGCCTTTGAGCCCGGGAGTCTACCTTAGTGACTGCTTATCCAGTCTATCCTTCATCCATTTGTCTGTGAGGCTGTTTTGGGAAACTGTCAAGTCTTGCTTCTCATAGAAGACAATCCTGTAGCCCCCCTCACTACCAAAACCTTGCATGCAAACCTAATACAGCAGTAAAGGTGAAAAAGGCATTCACCTCAGCATTTTCTGTGTCTTTTGTCACAAGTGCCCCTGCCCTATTCCTCATCAGACTCATGTTTTCCCTAGTTGTCTTTTTACTGCTGTGGCCTGCACATCCTGACTTGCAGACACCTTCCTTGTGTCCTTCACATCCCTTGTCAGACTCAACTCCCAGTGGGCTTTGGCTTTCCTAAGCCCCACCCTGCACATTTGGACAGTGGTCACTTTCTTTAGCCTGGTGTTCCTGTCCATTCTTCTGCACTATGGATGACGGTAAAGGAAAGGAACTGTGGAAGGAAACCAAATAGCTGTGACTAGCAAAACCTAAAAATGGGGAAGAGGGAGGTGAAAGTTTATAAATGGGAAATAAGGACTCTGCAGACAACCGTTGGCATATCTGAGAACTCTAGGATGGGCCCCAGGAGGTAGTGTATGCCGAGGACTCTACGTGGTGCTGTGAAAAAAGGGAGCACAGATGTAGTCCTGCTACAGGATGTATCCTGTCAAGATCTGCTCATCCAACTGCCTTTTCCTCTGGAAGCGAGAACCTGTGTAGCCAAGGTTAGGAGGAGGTTGGTAAAAAGATCCTACATCATGGTGGAGCCTTGAATGGGGCTAGGAAGGTGGAAAGTACTGCCAGAACCTCACCAGATTTTGAAGAACTTAGAAAAATTACTTGTGCACCAGGGTCTTCTGCTTGCCACAGAAAGATGAGGAGAGCGGAATGCCTCAAAGGTGCCTCTGCCTCCTGCTCCACGGAGGATTTTGCATCTAGCTCCCTGTGGCCTATGGAGCCATCTCTGATGACGCTGCAGCCCCCTGCTGCCCCTCCAGCCCCCAGTGGTGAGAACCTATTTCCAGATGTTGGGTTGGTAGGCAAGTTTGGGGCATGGAAGATGGGGGCAGCTCTGCTGCAGGACTCACTAGGATGGGAGATGATTCAAAGTGAGCTTGCCTCCTACAGTGAATGGTGGGAAATGCTCACTTCCAGCTTTTTTTCATGTCTACAATAGTGTCAAGACAGATACTGTTCCACTGTGATTGTTTTGCCAATTTTATGATATTTCCAGTCATCTTTCCCTGGTGCCTGGGTTGTTTTGTAGGTGCCTGAAGTTCACTCCTATGGTAACTGAATTTGAATTCTGAATTGAGATAGGAGAGAGCTGTCTTTCCTAAGCACCGTTAAGACTTGGTCATTTAATTCCTTTTATTTCCTTTATTTCTTATGCAATATTAACCTTTTACAGGTAGTCTGCATGGGATGTCAGTATCTTGCTGTGTGTTCCGGCTCTTGGTAGGACTGTTACTGCAGTAACTGGTCCTGTATGCTTGGTGACTCCTTTCTCCAGAAATCCTTGAAACTTCAGACCACACACTCTCTTCCAGTTCAAGACCAGTGTACCTAGTAGTTCCTTGCAACCAGGCAGTTAATTTCCTTTTGGAAAGATAATGTTGCTGCTGTAGGAAGGAACTGCTGCATCCAGACAATATAGTGATTTTTTTTCACCCGGTGTGAGTAAACCTAACTATAAAAGCTGTAATGAGCATGAAATTGTTTGAGAATACTGCAGCTCTGGGGCTGTTTGGGGAGCTGGCCAGCTGCATATAACCTCAACTTGCTTTCTGCCTGTGAACATCCATTCTTCCAAGATTAGCTGTCAGGATTGCTGCTTTATTTTTCAAGTAACTTGCATGTCTTCATTTTTGTTTGGGACAGGTAGCTGTCATTGTATCAAAGACCCTTTGCACCTAATGTTTTCTGCAGAAGAAATTTATTCAGCTAAGAATATGGACAAATGCAGGGTTAACAGAGGTAAAATGTGCCAAGGTAAAAGAGAGCAACAGAGATGACTGTGAAGCTGTGAAAGCTGTGATGCTGTGAAAGCAACTGGTGATCTGCCAGGACTGTTACAGACATGTGTATTTGTCCAAGGTGGGGTTGGCTCTGAGCTGTGTCAGTAGATTGGGAGGAGGCAGGGAATAGGATAGAACTTGCGTCCTCGTACTGTTTACAGCCCAGAACTTCCAGTGTGACACAGGATGTGAGCTCTGTGGATCTTTGTATTGAGGCGTGCTTGTAAAGCTCCAGTTTGACTGCCCAGCATCAAGCAATACAGTTTCTTAGCCTTTAGTAATCATCCCAGGAGGATGCAATACCATGCCAGCAATGAGGCCATATTGGTTTAGAAGTGCTTAGACCTCTGCTTGTCAGGTGATAATGCACTTGGCATCCTGCCATTGAGTGGAGACCTTGTAGCAGCCTTCCAGTATCTGAAGGGTTCTACAGGGAAGCTGGAGAGGAACTCCTTGTCAGAAACGGTAGTGATAGGATAAGGACTAATGGGTACCAACTGAAAGAGAGGAAACTTAGGTTAGATATTAGAAAGAAATTTACTGTGAGGGTGAGATACTGGAACAGGTTGCCTAGAGAAACTGTGAATGCTGCATCCCTGACAGTGTTCAAGGCCAGTTTGAATGGGGCCCTGAGCAGCCTCATCTAGTGGGAGGCCCATGTCAGGGAGGGTGGAACTGGATGATCTTTAAGGTCCCTTCCAACCCAAACTATTCTGTGATCCTACAACTCGTGACTCTATGATTCTATGAAATTAGTTACATCAGTTCTATTAAGCCTCACTGCTCTCTGTGGGAAGGGATTCTTGTGCTTAGCATGCTTTATGTTTCTCACTTAAACACCATTTAAAATGCTGTCTGTCAAAGGGCCTTAGTGCAGTTACAAACCAGACATGCAGAAAATAATTGCCAGTGGGAGAAACATCAACAGGTGACTGTAACTATTCCTATAATGTGTCAAACTTCTTTTTTCTATTAATGTGAGCAAAATTTAGAATAATTTTTTGTCCTAAACCACCTGAGGGCTAAACAAAGCAGGCATCCAGACTGGCTCCTTTGCTTACCATCTTTCAGGCTTTCTTCACACATGATGTTGTATTTTTCACGCTTCTTGAGCTCTGTGCTACCAGAAATCATCTTTGCTTAAACTTGGTGCCATGTGGCCCTGCCGCAGTGATAGGGACTGCTGACACATGCACAGCCCAGCTGGCTGGTGATGGTGAGAGCTGCCATTTTTTCCTGGCATTCTCCTCTCTCCATCAGAGATGTGCAACAGAGTGCAGAGATGGGTTAGTCCAAAGGGCTGAAGACCAGAGAAAACTGCGTCTGCTGTTTGCTGGCTGAGGGTTGGTGTGACCAGCCCAAATGGGGAGGGTGAGCCTGTGGTGGGGAGAGGAGAGTAGGGTTCTGCAAGCCTTGCCAGGAGGGCCTGTTCTTATGCCTTGGGACGTTGTGTTTTTCCCCTTGCAGATGTCGTGGCACTCACAGTACCGCAGCTCCAAGTTCCGCCACGTGTATGGCAAAGCTGCCAGCAAGGAGAAGTGCTACGACTGCGTGCCCATCACCCGCAACGTCCATGACAACCACTTCTGCGCCGTGAACCCCAGCTTCATTGCCGTGGTGACCGAGTGCGCGGGCGGCGGTGCCTTCCTCGTCATTCCCATCAAGCAGGTGAGCTCCCCAAGGCAAGCTGGGTCTCGAGAGCATGTCAAGAGGCTGGAGGATGGACAGGCTTTCTAGGGAGCTAGATTGCAGAGGATATTCAGTTAATGCTGTTGCCCACGTTGCAAAATAATAAAAGAGGCCCCAGTTGCCCTAGCAGGTGATTCTGGCATGTGTCTGTTTACACGTCTTGTGTTGCTCCTTGCAGATTTTTGACACCTTGCTTCATTTGATAACTCATTTGCCTTTCTTGTATAATCAACATAATGTCCTGTTCAAATGTTTGTCTCCTGGACGAAACTGCAAATTAAAAAGCACTTAGTGGATACAGAGGGCAAAACCAGAAAAATGCTTTAATGACAGGAATTCAGCTGTGACGAAAGGAGAATATGGTATGTTTTGCTCTACCTTCTCCTTTGTGAAAGAGTGCAGACACAGTTATCAGGCAATGAGGCTCTTAATTTTCAAGCATTGATGCTGTGAAAACTTCCCTTTCAGAAACAAAACCCATGTATATGAGTTTTGATGATTTAGGATCTGATGAGAGGGAGAAGCTGGCCGTCTGATGTTTATTGCTTCAGAAAACTTAGGCATGCACTAACGTGGATTAACTTCAATATGAGATTATGATCTCTCTGGAATCAGGACAGAACAGATGAAAGGCAAAAGTTCAGCCTTTAATTAAAAGTTAATTGATGGTGTTATTGCAATGCCACTTTTTCAATATATATTTGCTAAGGATGAAAGTGAACTGGCTATACTTGAAGAACCTAGCATGGCTTCTGGCCCTTCTGGGCTTTGTTTATTAAGTCCTTCGATGCTGGTGCTGTTCAGAGACGGTCCTTCTAAAATTAATCACTATCCTATTTTTCTTGACTGAGTTTCTTCTGCCCCCACAACGATGGTCTGTTGAGGCTAAACAACTTGTCTTTATCACAGAACTGCATCTGTAAGCAGACAGCTGTTGACTGCAGGATGTGGCACAGTACAGGCTCTCAGAGTTTTCGCAAAAGTAGCTGAAGGTGCTTGCAGTGCTTACTATTAATTCTTCTGTCTTTTCACCTCTTCTCAGCTTGGCAAGTCTTTGTATTAATTCTTCCTTTCTTACACAAGCTCAGATACTCCACCCAGTTCTGAAATACTGCATGCAGAAATCAAAGGCATGGTATAACTAAAAGATACAGAAAAGGATAATTAAAGTATGTCAATGAAAATGTGAAAGTGCTTTCATGTGAGGAATGACTTTGTGTGTTAGGCCTCAGTCAGTCTGGGAAAAAAGGCATATGAACAGGATATATAAAACTGTGAAAAGATCAGGAAAGAAGTTTAAGGAGCAAATCTTCTTGATTTGTTTGGGAAAGGGGATTCTGGAGACCAGGGTTAGCAGCAGATGTAAATGCTGCTGCAGTTCAGATGTGGGCCTCACTGTTGCAGATATTTATCAGTCTAGAAGATTTAAGGGGTTCAAAACGGAGCCGTAGAGAGGAGTTGGTCCCTTGAGGGTTAACCTTTGGTTGTGGATCAGGGAAATTATGTGCTTCACACAGCTGTTCTCTGAATACCAGTTCCTGACACATGCTGGGTTGTAAAGCAGCCTCAGCCACCCACAGAAGGGGGTTCCCTGAGTTGGGGCCTGCGATACCAGCTATGTTTTTTTGTATGATACACTTCCAAAGCGGTGTGACCTGGTGCAAAGTAGAAACTCTTACTTAAGCTCCTGATGAGGTTTTTTTTTGTGACTGCCACCTCACCTTGTGGAGATGACCCATGGCAGACAGTGTACTTGGCCTGTGCCCTGAGCTGCCAGGGCACCAAAGGCAGCCCGTTCTGGAGACGCATGTCTGAGACAGTATTGCTGTCTTACAGTGGACAGCTGGTTACTTTTGACTGGATTCCCAGGAAGCACACACATCCCAAGCATGACACAGCGTGGAGTAAAGGCCCAAGAGCCGAAGAGTGAGGACGTAACACATTTAGTCAAAGCAGGAGATAGTAGCCGGGACAAGGAGGGCTGCACTTTCTGGGGAGGATGAACAACCTTTTCAGGGAGCTACTCTTGTCCCTTCAGTGATTTTTTTAGTTCATTCTGCATGTGCTGCTACTGGAGGAGCTGCCTATCTAAGGATGTCCTTGAATGAAGGCAGCTTTGCTCTGTTTAACTGTGCCTCCTTGCTTTTTGTTGTGCTCCTCTGCTGCTGAGTCATGGCCACTAAGCTCTCTCATCTCCCCTTGACTAAATCCCACTTTTTCCCTTCTGAACCAGTCTTCCTCTCTGAGGACCTAGGGGTGAGGTAGGGTTGGGGACAGTGGAGGTTATGTCGAGAACGAGTTCTTTGCTCTAGATACCATCCTTTCAGCAGGCCTTTGCGTTCAACCTTATGAGAAACTAGTTGAATATTTGCCATTACTTTGAAAATGTTCTGTTGCAGGATGTGTCAGTGAGGTCCTGGTGAATATGTGCTGCTGAGCCAGCTGGGTGGAAGGGCAGCACATCTCACCAGGGAGGGAAGGGGCTGTGGCCACAGGGGCTGCCTGGTGCCCAGAACAGATTGACTGACTGTAAATCTTGCAAGTTCAAGGAGACGTGAGCTCAGTGATTGTAACTGAGAGATGAGCTGCTTTCCCACAGAGTGGCCTGGTGTAGACACAGGTGTGCTGGTGAAGTTCCTGCAGAGCATGCCAAGGAAAGATCTTGACTGGGAGGGGAATTAGGTGGCCTTCCTTTGCAAGACAAGTCCTGCCTTTTTCCTTCTCTGATGACCAGACTCGGTTGAGACTGCACCTGTCTCTTCCTCTGCAGCATAAAGCAAAGTGAGAGCAATGTCCCAGGAGGCAGGGGCATATTTGTGTCCAAGTCTGCAGAGTCCAGTCTTTCAATGTGTCAGCACCAGGTGTGAAAGGGAGGACATCTGTGACTGTGTAGAACTCCTAGACACATCCCCCACTCCCTTTGTTCTGGGACATGGACTGTAAGTTAAAACCCGTGATGACCCCTCAGGCCTCATGTGATTGACACACATGCGAGCGCTGTGCTGTGATGAGAGAGCACGTTAGTGCGCTTTAGGGGCACAGGCGGGGCTGACCCATCTCATAGGAACCTACCCTGTACAAATCTGCTGCGAGGGTTTTGACAGGTCTTCCACTACAAATGATTTTTGTCAAGGAACTCCAAGCTTGACTACTTTTCAGAAATGCTGGAATTTTAGAAAGTGAATGGTGGAATTTTAGAAAGTGAGTGGTTGAAAAATTACTCATTTTCAAGCTCTGCAAGTATATGTGGAAGTCGGATACCTCTTCATGGAATGACAGCACATCTAGTTATTGAAATAGTTTTTGATCTGTAGAACGAAATTTCCTGCAGCAACGAAGAGCTTTACTTCCACATGCAGATGTGCATCAGAGACCAGTAGCTCTACCTGCTAGATATGTTTTCTGGCCCTAGGGGGTTCATGTGTGGTGAGTCCTGCTCTGTCTCAGGGCTGCAGCATTGCACTGGGGCAGGTGGGACTGGCAGCTGGGAGGACAAGGTCTCACTTTCCAGGGCTAGTTTAGCCTGTTGGGGAAGTGGGAGTTGGGGTAAGATAGCCTTGCAGGATGGATCAGGCAGAGTGGGCTTAGGGCAGCCTGGGAGTCTCCCAAAATGGATTGGGGAGCAGACAGGCTAGCAGCTTTGGGAGGGGACAGAGTTCCTTTAGGGATCAAGGGATCCCTGTGGATCAGGCTGTCCAGCCCTTTTAGTTGTCATCTTGAAACCAAGCTCTGAAGCCTACAAAAGGGCACTGTGGGAGGAGGAGCACTGCTTATTAAAGGCCTTTTATCTCTCTTCTGCCTTACCAAATGTCTTTGCATTGTCGCTGTTATAAAAGGGAATTGTTTTAGACTGTAGTCTAAAAAAGCACAGTCTTCTGCATTTCAAAGCCCTTTGTATGTTCAGTTTAAAGCAGGTTAGTTCCAGTTTATGCAACAAACTTTCCAGTGAAGCCAGAATAGTTACACACCGTGTCCTGTTCTGCATTCAAAATCACAAAAATCCCCCAAAATTTCAAAGCTGGGAAAATGACATCCTATCCACAGCCAGGTTAGGACTAGCAGTGATTCCCCTCAGCTGTGTACTCCTAAGGCCCAGCTCTGGAGAAGTGTAGGAAGTACACCTCCAACAGAAGTGTCTGCTTCCTAGGAGAGCACACATTTGCAATCATTTTGGCCTATGGTTCTTCCAGGTGGGAAGCACTAAGCAGGTAAGCATCACCAGCTTGCCATCATGTCTCCCTTCTTAGGTGACTGACCTTTGCTCTTGAGCAGATGCCTGGGGTGGATCAGGGAGCTCCCCATACTTCTCCTGCTTCTGGCAGGGGGAAGCAAGTGTTGCTTCAATGTTAATAAAATCACCGGCACCCTTCCTACCGTGTAAATATTCAGGCCTGACTTCGTAGCAGAGGTGGTTCCCGCCGTGTGGGTTTATCCAACGCAACACGGCCCCCATGTGGCACAAGCCTCTCAATGCTCCTTAACGCACTTCCTGCAGGATTTTTACCGGTGCAGATGCCACCTGAACATGGGTTTTTTTCTTTCTGTGAGAGTCCAGAATGCTGGTTGAATCTAGTGAGTGGCTGGATTTGACCACCATCAGAGGGAAATAGCTAGCTTGCTGAAAGAAAAACTGCCTTTATACTTTGTGTCACAAATAACCTTTTTGCTTAAAAAAATAAATAAATGATAACTGGTGAGGCTAAAGCCCAAAACGGAAACCATTTCTTTTCCTGCTTATAAGAAATGTCTTCTGAAAAAGATTCTGCTGCTGTTCGTCTCCCCATCACAAGACCTTTAAAAATGTCAAAGATTCAACTCATTCATAGATGTTTCTCCTCCAAGTTTTATTTTGGTGTCTGAACCTAATACTGTCTTCTAATATGCATGTATGCATGCATAAAGATTTCTTCACAGCAGTGTGTACTTAGGAAGGCCTGGGCAGTCTTTGCTTTCTTTGTGGTGGTATCATCAAGGCTTGGCTGGCAGGGTCTACAAAAACCCATTCTCAACAGACAGAGAGCACCCAGGGCATTTGGAGGATAGCAAGCAGCAACAAGTTTCTTTCTGAAGCTGCTTTGGATCTTCCTTGAAAATGTCCTGTGATTCCATGGCTCACCTTAGGTTTGATTCTGTTTTTTTTTCCAGACAGGCAAGCTTGACCCACATTATCCCAAAGTATGTGGGCACAAAGGAAGTGTTCTGGACATCAAGTGGAATCCATTCAATGACTTTATAATAGCTTCCTGTTCAGAAGATACCACAGTAAGTTTACCACCTTGTATGCTGTGTTAGTACCTACCTAATGTGCTTTTTGGAAAATGAAATTAAAAAGAAAGCGGGAGCCCATGGATAAGATGTGAAAACATACATATATTTATTTCGGAAGTCAGGTAAGAGTAAGATTCCTTTCCTTCTCTTCATTTCAGACCTGTGTGATGCCTTCCAGGTGATACACCAAATCAGTGTAATGAGGAAGATCTGTTTTGTATGGGCTTGTGCCATTTTTGGTGTGTTTGCATGATAAAAACAAAATATGAGTTTAAAATGGAATAACTAATCAAGTTTAATTGCTATGAAACTCTTTAGAATAAAAGTTTCAACACAGCATAATCTGGAATAGCTATTTCAGATGAGTTCCCTGCAGAGCAAGTTTGAGTTTGTTCCTTCACTCAGTCATTCTGTGAAGTCATGCTGGATCAGTTACGGTGTAGCTGAGTAATGTGTCATACAATTCTGCAGTGAGTGCTTTGGCTGAAGTTGGTATGGTTAAGATGCAGGAATTGAAAGATTCAAGTCATGTTTTTAAGGGACACTTTAGCTCCTATCTACCCACTGAAAGGTCTCTTTCTAGAGATCTTCTCAAAAGTGTGATGTTGACTTCTGTGATAGTGAGGACATCTGACTAACTACAGTGCTTTTTTTCCAGAGATCCCATGCTTTCTCTTGCTGGGTTTATTCACACTCTGCCATTCAGCATCAGGGACGCTTCTCCTGTTGTTTCCTCCAGCCCTGGCTTGGTTCACATGCTCTGGCATTTTTATTCTGCCAAAAAGTCACGCTTGGTTGTTAGCTTTTTGGATTGTCTTTCCTGTTTAGTGACTTGTCTTTGCTTGTTTGGATACTGCTGTGGATTCTTTTTTAAGGCTTCTTTCAGTTTCAGTACTGATGGTAAAGGTTGTATTTTATCTTCCAACCTGTATGGCAGGTTTTCGTGCTGTCTCAGGAAACATGGTATGGCATGCCTTACTTGTGGCAGGAAGGCATCACCTTGGCCACTCTTTTGAGCCTCATATGAAAGATAAACACGATCTTTAAAACATCCCACTGCAATTACAGAGTCACAGAAACATTTGTGTTGAAAGGCTGGGTGTTCTCTACCCCTGTTCTCCTGAACAGGTCCATGGAGCTGAGTCTCGAACATCTCCATGGATGGAGATTTCACCACCTCTCTAGGCAACTCTGTTCCTGTTCTTCACTGCTCCCATGGGGAATTTTTTCTCCTTATATGCAGTGTAGTTAATGACTGCTGTATCCTGTCCTCCTACCCTGCACTTCAAGACAGGGTCTGGCTCTGTTTTCGCACTAGTCTTGTAAGTATTGAAGGCCTTTAGCAATTTGCCCTGAAGCTCTATCTTTTCTGTGCTGAGCAAGCCCATTTCCCCCAGCTTCTACTCACAGGGCAAGTGCTGCAGATTCCTGAGCATCATGGTGGCTTCCCCTGAACTCACAAGTTTATCAGCATCTTTCTTGCACTGCGGGGTGCAAAGCTGGATGTACTGTCCCCAGCTTTCCACACTGAAACTTCACACTGGATCATTTTTCAGACTAAAGAATGGGAACACTGAGCTTGTCACTGGTTTCAGCATCAAAAGTTGTTCTAAGAAGTCTGTCTCTCTGTGAGTGTACCCGCTTTTCTGGTACTACTCTCCCATCCTCATCCTGGCACCAGGAAATGGTATCTTAGGGGTCCTCTGCTCAGTGACATGGTGTAGAGACACCTCTTTCCTGCCTGCTGAGTGGGTGAGGACAGCGGACAGTGTTTCTTAGTGTGACTGTCTTTCCTGATACCTGGTGGCTAGACCTGTGGGGGTCACTTTGTCCAAGTCCTGCTCAAAGAAGGCCGGTTGAATCAGGTTGCTACAAGCCTTGTTCAGATGAATTGCGAAGATCTCTAAGGCTATAGATCCTGTGGCGTCACTAGGTCCTTCTTCCAGGTGTTAAGTATCCTTCCAGGGAAAAAAGGACGCCTCTGATCTCCAGGCAATGCCATATTGCCATATGCATCCATTGCCATTGATGTTCTCCTTGTTTATCTCCAAAGAGTTTGGCTCCATCTTCTCTGTGCCTTCCTGCAATGTAGTTGAAGGGCAGCCAGAGACTGAACAAACTGTTTTATTTCCAGCTCTCCTCAGATTTGCTGTGCTACTGTCCCCTTCTCATCCAGTGGCTGCTGTTGGACTCATTCTGTGGGGTCAACATTTGTCTTACTTATCCTGGTCTGTACTGGAGAGCTCAGATTGGACATACTGTTGGGACATCTTCATAGCAATACTTCCTCTGTTTTAAGAGAAGTCTGAGAAAGTTTTTTTGGGGTCACAGAGGTGTCCACCACTTCCACTGGGATGGACATTAGAGGAAAAGCCTTCCTTGCAGTCTGTTGTTAAAGGCTGGTGCCCTCTTCCATTTCTGAACGTTAGTGTAAGCCACTGTTCTGTCTTGTGTGCAAGGATGCATCTAATTGCTTACTGGGCTGGGCCTTCCTGAAATGTTTGAGGAAGGCCACAAGCTTCTGTGTAGATGATAGAAATTTCACTTCCCCCGCATTCCTCAGAGGTTTCTTGTTCATTAACCTGTCTTTCTGGAGTTTGCCTTGGTGGTACTACTGTTACCAAAAATCATTAAAAATAAAAACTCTTTAACAGTAATGTAGCATTAAGAAGCAGACATTCTTTATTTGGCCAGATGCACGAGGGGATATCTCCTTCAAAATATTGTGCATTTCGAGTACAGAAAAAACTCCCGTTTAGATACTATATTTTACATACATAGTCATTGATTTTCCTGGAATAAACATACATATTATACTCTTTTCCTTGAAATAATTAACATATTTCCCCATCCCTTTACACATGCATTCTTCTGTCCTGGGGGTCTCTTTGGTGGTCCCTGATGGCTGGTGACCCCAGAGTGATACCTGACTGCCCAGTGAACAGGTGAAAGTTGGCACAACTGGATTGGTTGCCTTCCAGTTCTCTTTCTTACAGAATGGGCATTGTGCAGTTCCATAGGCCGGTGGTTTTTGAAGAATGAGCATTGTGTTAGCCCACCAGGTGCAGATGATTTTTCATCTGGCAACACTGCAGCTATCTTTCATGGCACATAGCTGGAACGTGTAGAATGGTTCTTTTGGGCATGGAAGGGATTGTATGTTCTCTGTGAACTCTGAGTGCCCTTTTCAGTTCTCCCTGCTGCTTCAGGCAGGCATAGGACTGAGGCCAACGCAAATGGCTAGGGGCTGAGAGTTTGAGCTTAACCTTTTACCCCTACTTTTCCTGTTGGCAAATCACCAGGCATGTAAGAGTTCAGCTTGCTGAAGTTCTTCTCCCCTCTGGTTAGAGGGGCAAGTCTGTGCCTTTTTCTTGGTTTTATCAGGTTTGCTTCAAGATATAGCAGGGTAGGCAGCTTGTGGATTGTTCATGCTTGGCCTGCAGGTCGTGGTCCAAGACCTACTTATTCTGCACACTAAATGTCTGCCATTTAATGCTTCCTGAGATTCCAGCCAGGGGCTTTTCTCTGCTTTTATCACCAACCATTTCATAGCATGAGGAGTGGATGATTCATTCTAGGCAGTTCTTCGCAGCATGAACACAACCTATTTTTCCCTTTCCTACTCCCTCAGCCCCATTCCTTTAGTGATAAAACATGGTGTTTTCTCTAATCAGTGTTCATGTGGATACTACTGGACCCCACATGTCCTTAGATTTCTAGTGGCCTTGATTCCTTAGTGTGATAAAGCACTGTTGAGAAGAGTGCTTATGATGCTTTCCAGGAAGTCCTAGAATTTGTGTCACCCTCTTATTTGTCTTACAAAGGAGTGATCCTCATCAACCAAACAGTGGGAGACTTGGGCAGGTGTGGCTAATTTCCACAAGCTATGCTCCAAAGAGCATTTCCCTTTCACTTCAGGCTAAGACCTAGAAAAGTTATGACAAGCATAGTAATTTTCATTGAGCCAAAGGATTAATCAATCATCTGTTAGCATCCTAAATACTTGTGTTTCCAAGGTTAGTGTGAGAAAGGCTCATTTTATACCTGTACAGGTTCAGCCCCTGTTGCAGGTTTTCTCTACTCTCTTCTTCCACCACAGGAAGACAGAGTATTTTTGCCTTCATGCAGCATCTTCCTAGAAGGCCCCAGAGCTGTAGGTTGACCTGTTAATGGGCAGCACACTCCCAGTGCTGAGTGACTTCAGTGTGGTGCAGCCCGCTCTCTCTGCTCAGGGTGTCTGCTTGGAGGCACCCATGTGGTGTTCTGTGTTCTTTGACAAATGGCTGTGTTGTTTGCAAAGCGTTCAGCACTGCTGCAGTTTTCTGTGAGATAAACATTACTATAGCTGTCACCTGACCAGAGGAGTTCTCAGGTCTTTTACCAGGTAGCATTGAGTGGATCCTAAGAACCAGGATGATGAAGACCAGGAGAGCAGGAAAGGTTTGAACTTGGATCAACTACTGCTATAATATCATAGAATTATAATACCTTTTGGGACTCCGCCTTGCTTGCTCCTGCTCAAAATTTATTAGGAGGCAAGGTCTGCAAGATCTGTGGTTTACTTCTTCCCCTTAGGAATAACTTTTCATAATTGTACTGATATCTTGGATAGATTTAAGGGTTGGATTGCCAAATTCAGTACTGCTGTCAAAAGATAGAAGGTAAAGAAGAGACTTCAGGTCCACAGAAAAGTAAAGATACTAATGACAAGGACTAGCATTCAAAAAAGCCAAGTGCATTCCTATTCACTACAAAGGGACTAATAATACCAAGGCAGTAATAGTTACTGGTAAATCCAAATTATCTTATTCTCTGGAATCTCACCCATCCTGTGCTATTCAGGTTAAAATCTGGGACATCCCCAACCAGTTGCTAAAAAGAAACATTACCAGTCCGAAGAAAGAACTTGTTGGGCATGCTCGAAGAGTTGGTCTGATTGAATGGCATCCCACTGCTGATAACATCATCTTCAGCTCCGGCTATGACTACAAGGTGGGTCTGCTTTCTGCAGCTCTTCTCCTGGGACATCCTCTTTGGCAGGGTGAATTGTGAAATTTGTTTTAATTTCAAGCTGTAAGATGACACTAAACAGTTTGGAAGCTTTCTTCAGGGGGAAGTTCCATGGTGACCCAAAGGCAAAAGGACATTGCTACAAATTCAAAAGAACTTGCTAATGTTTTAGTCTTCTGATGAACTTCAGTCTACTCTGCACTTCTCATTTACTGAATTAGATACAGTATGCAATGCCTTCTGCTTTTGTTTGGATTTATTGTTGTGCTAGTGCAAATATCTGCACCGATGTTGTCTATTTTTATTCATGAAATGTGGTTGCAAAGGAAGTTAAAATATTGAGCATTCTGAGCTGACACTGATACACTACTGTTACTATCAGGAATTATTTTAAGTGCTGGAGAACAATCACTTGTGATGGTAAGACCTATCTATGTAGAGAAGAGAGAAGGAAGTGAATAATGTACACAAAGTCCCTGGTGTGTGAGGCAGCAAAGGGCTGATTTTTTTTTTTTTTTTAATTTTTGCTCCAGATAATGAGCTGGAACCTTGATGTCAAGGAGGCTGTCCTTTCAATGCCGGTGAAGATTCTTGACGCTCACGAAGATGTAGTCCTCTCCATGTCATTCAACACAGATGGCAGTCTCCTTGCCACAGCCTGTAGGGACAGAAAGATACGTGTGATAGACCCTCGTGCTGGAACAGTCCTACAGGTGGGTTGGGTTCCGAGGTTTGTGGTCCAGCTGATCTCACCTCTTGGAGTGTCTCCTCGCCTGGGTGGATTCGTTGCCATAAAAGACGATGTATCTGTGCCCTGTCTTGGACAATGCACTATGTGGTGTTATTGCCTTCTGCTTTCCATGGAGTGCTTGCTGTCATTGTTGAAAACAGGGATTTTGCATCTTGCTACCATGTTCCTTGCTCCCTGAAACCTTACTTGAAATGCATTGTTTTCATAGTTACCTCCTGCAGCCCTCTGTGGGACATCATGAGAGGGCGTGTAGGGGTCAGGCAGATGGGTGGATAGGAGTGTACGTTTGTCCCAGTGATCCCAGAGGGTTGTTCTTGTTGCGTGGATTTTGTTGGCAAGGTGAAGCTGGCTGTGTTTTGTAGCTATTTGCACAGGTTTGTGTATACAGAAAGTTCTGCCTACAACCACTAGAGACTGCTCCCTTGCAAATATGTGAACCAAGAGTTAGGGAGGTGAGATTGGCTCAGTTGGTCACAGCATGGTGCTAATAACACCAAGATTGTGGGTTCAATCTCCATATGGACCATTCACTTCAGAGTTCGACTTGA
Organism: Atrichornis clamosus; assembly: GCA_013400975.1. Classification (NCBI taxonomy): domain Eukaryota; kingdom Metazoa; phylum Chordata; class Aves; order Passeriformes; family Menuridae; genus Atrichornis; species Atrichornis clamosus. The sequence continues at coordinate 51,275 of WBMZ01014815.1, forward strand.
TGATCCTCGTGTGTTCCTTTCAGCTCAGAATATTATGTGATCTGTGATTGGATTGTTGGGAATGGCCCTGAAGAGTTTAGGCCACTTTTTTTCATTTTCCTGTGAAATCCTGCTCACCGTAGTTCAGCCAGACTGAGCAGATCTTTCAGATGTGAATGAATGAGAGTTGTCATGTAATATGAAATGTAGCTATGCAACAGGTGTTGTCTTACTCATGCAGTGTCCTTCCTCTTCTACAGGAAGCAAGCTACAAGTCTCACAGAGTCCATAAAGTCTTGTTCCTTGGAAACATGAAAAAGCTGTTCTCTACTGGAACATCTCGGTGGAATAATAGGCAAATTGCATTATGGGATCAAGTAAGTTGGACCAAAGATCTTAACCATACCACCTTCAGTTTTCTCTCTTTGTCTGTCACTTTAACTTTTCCACCTGCCACATACACATAACAGCAATTCAGAAGTGATCTGTCAGATTCCTAAGGAGTGATAGGTCTTCCTGCTGTGAGAGTTAACTGAGATTCTGAAGAAGCTTTCAACATAGAAATCCATGAGATCAAAGAGTGCTGTGCCCATGTCCTGGTTTTGGCTGAGATAGACTTAATTTTCCTCTTAGTAGTTGGCACCATGCCGTTATTTGGATTTAGTATTGAAAGCCCTCTGACATTTGGTGTGTTGCTAAGTAGTGCTTACCTTAAGTCAAAGAGTTTTCATTGTCTCGTTCTCTGCCAGTGTGCAGGTGCATGAGAAACTGGGAGGGAGGGTATCCAGGACAGCTGATCTGAACTGGCCAAAGGGTTACTCTATACCACAGGATGCTGTACTCAACTGGGGGGAGTTGGCCAGGAGCCACAGATTGCTACTCAGAGACTGGTTAGGCATTCGTCAGTGAGTGGTGAGTGGCTGTGTTGTGCATCACTTTTTTTTCTTGAGTTATGTTGCTCTCTCTTTTCTTTTCATTACAATTGTTGTTGTTTTTTAGTTTGCTTTTTTTTCAGTTATTGAACTGTTCTTATCTCAACCATGGTTTTACCTTTTCCTGATCCTCTTCCCCATACCACCAAGGGGAAGTGATCAAGTGGCTGCATGGTACTTAGTTGCTGACTGAGGTTAAACCACAACAGTTAAACCACAGGAGGAAATTTTTCAAAGGACTTTTGGGTGGTTGCTGTAGCTCTGACTTAAAGTCACTATTGCTGGTCTTACTGGCAAACTGGTCCTGGTGCTNAATTTTTCAAAGGACTTTTGGGTGGTTGCTGTAGCTCTGACTTAAAGTCACTATTGCTGGTCTTACTGGCAAACTGGTCCTGGTGCTGGAAAGAGAAATGAGTAGACACAATCTACTCAGATGAAGCCCTCAACGAAGAAAAGTATGTCGGGTGTTTTTGATTTCTGATGATTCCTGACGGTAGAGTATTGAGGTGGCACTTAACTGGTCATTTCCAAGACATGCTCTCCTATCAGGATGGCTGCTAGCTTTATGAGACCCTGCTTTCCTCTACCCCTCTCATATGCAGTGAGATGTTTTTACTTTGTCAGCGTCTCACTTTGTCCCTCTGTGTCAACCACCACTGCAGTACAATCTTTTGTCTCTTTGTAGTGCTGTCACTGTTTGTTACCAGACAAAGCTGATAGACCAGGCCTATGATTTGCTGTGTTTTGGCTATGTTTGGACATAGCTTCTTTGCATATGTGAGAGGCAAAGCACTGCGCTGCTGTCTGAAGGCTTTCCAGAATACTGAGCAGTGCTGTGACACATCATGGCTGTCACATCGGGGTTTCACTGCCTTCAGAGCTTCTGGAGGAGCTGGCCATGCTTGATTTAAGAACACAGTGGGAAGATCTGGGAGGCTAGCTATGTGCAGCCTTCTTAGGAACAGGTATTGGCAGAGGACCTGCCCAGCAGGCATCTTTCTCAGGTCCACATCCACCCATGCCATCATTGCATCTAAACAGAAGCTCTGGTTTCCTGGAGTCAGTTCTGCAGGACAAATTCTGTGTTAAATCTACGCTAAATACTTGTTTATCTGAGAATTGCCACATGGCAATTCCTGTTGGTCCTTCCAAAATCACTCCCTTCAGGAGTGCAGGGATGGCTTTGTACAAGACATGCCAGCTTTGCACATGGAGTGGTGTGCTTTGTCCTCCTACGTGGCTTACCAGCAAAAGGCCAGTGGGAGCTTCTGTCCTTGCAACAGGCACCTCTGCACTGTGCAGTGTTGAGATGGCTCAGCTGATGCAGACTGCTCTTGTGGGCAGTGCACTTGGAGGTGGAGGTGTTGCCTTGACTAGAGGTTTTGAAGAGAATATAGGTGAGATTCACTGTGCGACACACTGAAGGCCCCTCATCTCCCAGTATCTGGTGGACCACATAGGGGCAGGCAATGTTTCTTACCATGTCTACCCTGAAATGTCAACAGATGCCTGAGGTCTGCAGCAGCCTGTGCGTGATCTGCTGCTCAGGGCTGTGGGTCATTAGAGAGCTGTGTTCACATGCCACTGCCAGATGGGGCTCAGGTGAGGTGACCCAGACCTGAGCTGACAGACAGGTGATTGCAGCTGACTTTTTCCTGTGTCCTGCCCAGAATGACCTTTCTGTGCCTTTACTGGAGGAGGATCTGGATGGCTCCTCAGGACTACTGTTTCCCTTCTATGACTCTGACACACACATGCTTTACGTGGTGGGAAAGGTAAGTGCTTTCCATGTCAGCACATGCTGGCCTGTTTGATTCTGCTCTCAGCCTGTATTGCTACAGACTGAAGTCAAAGATGCTCCTGAAGCATGTTAACCTAAGGACGTGGGCAGATGGGATGGGGCCAGAGGGTGCTGCAGCATCACGCCACATTTGCTGTGTTTACAGATATGCCATGTTTATTGTGGAGAGGTACACAGCAGAGTCCTAACCTTCCCATGTAGGAATTTGAGGGTAAACATTTGGTTCGTTGTTGATCCTGCAGGTCTTCTTGCGCCCAGGCATTCTTCTCAAACTCTCATGCTGAACAGCAGAGTCTGGCTGATGTTGATTTTCTTTCCCTTAGGGTGACGGAAATATACGGTACTACGAGGTAAGCCCTGAGAAACCGTACCTGAACTACCTGATGGAATATCGTTCTCACTTACCACAGAAGGGAATTGGTGAGTGGCAGCATGTCTGATATTACAGGAGGATTGTGGCTTCTTTATTTTAGAGGCTGTCAGAGTCTAGAACTACCCAAAATATGGTTTAGAAAAGAGTGTGGGTCAGATTCCTCCACCCCAGTTGACAGGCGCCTACAGTCAGCTTGGCTCAGCTCACCCATATATGACAGGTGGTCTTACAGGGTCAGAGCTTGGATGGGTCCCTTCTAACCAGCAGAGCATGGGCTGGGCAGCTTTACCTGTCCCTGCATCTCCTCTCACATAACTGGTCAAGGTGAAAAGGAGGATAGTCTGGTTTTAAAAGTGGACAGTGCTCCTAGCTGTTTGTGAACCTGCTCCAAGATTTTTGGCATTGAACTCCATTCCCACTCCGCCATTTCTCTGGTAACAAATGCTTAACATCTTAATGCCTTCAATTTTTATCGCTTGTCTACCTTCTTTTTTACTGACATTTCCTATTTAGAAGTAGACCATTTTGGGTCAGTGTTGGGGGAGGATACTGGGCTGGAAAGTACATCAGCATTATAGCTATTCTGGTGTTGTTTAGCTGTCTTGAAATCCCTTCTTGGTGATCCTGATACTCAAATCATGTGGCATCACCTGTCAGTTCTGCTCTGTTCTACTCACTCTATTTGGAGCTCATTAGAATGAATAAGGAACAGAAGGCTTAGCATGAAAACCACACACCCTGTATGTAACAACGTGGTCCGACAGAAAAAAAAACTATTTAGTCTTGTAATTTATGCCACTGAGCCATGCTGATGTGGTGTTGAAGCTATGATGCCTTTCATTGTTTGATGACCCTTTTCCCATGGCAAATGACATTAACTTACCTAGGGAGATTTATACCCATTTATTTCATGCTCTTCCCCCAGGAATGATGCCAAAGAGAGGTCTTGATGTGTCAGCTTGTGAGATTTTCCGTTTCTACAAACTGATTCCAACTAAAAACCTGATTGAGCCCATCTCCATGATTGTGCCTCGACGGGTAAGTCAACCTCAGGTCACATTCATACCTGAGTCAAATATCAGTGGAAGAATGAGGGTAGTGCCTCCTCCCTGTGCTCCTGGGGGCAGGAGAGTAGGTAGAACAAGAGATTTTCTCTCACCTGGTATGAATGACATAGCTGGCCAGTTTCTGGGTCAGCCCTGCCAAAAAACCTTATCTGGATAACTCAAGGGTTATTCAAGAGTTAGGTCTCTGTTTAATGCCTGACTTTTTAAGACATGCTGCTAGGTCTGCTAACTGTCTGTAAACTTGTCCAATGGAATCTGTTTGACATAATGACTAAAGAGAGAGAGGGACTGGAGCTGATATCGGATGGCATGAAAAGCTCCTTGTGGAAGGAAAAAGAATCACCCTGAGGAGACAGGATCTAGGGATTCACAAGGTCCCTACCCAGAAGGTACAGTTGTGTTACTGACATTTGTTCTGCATCATGTAAGGCATGACCCGTTGCACTGAGAGTGATGCAGAAGTCTCAGAGCTGGTGTCATTAGAGAATGAAACAGGTCTTGAATCTTTAGCTTGCCACGGTAGCTCCCATGTGATGATTGTGTGAGCATAGGTAGCTGGGAAATGTGAGGATTGTGCTCTCTACTTCCAGAAAATAGGGTATGAGAAGAAGGTGTGAGTTCCTTGAATTCAGAGATGCAGCAGAGCTAATGCTCTTTGCAACTCCCAACCAGGCATGTTCCTTCAACATTATCTCCTTGGCCATTTTCTGTCAGTTGATGATCAGCTGATGATTTGTGACTTTTGTCCATCCATTGTATCTGCTTATTCATCCTCAGAAACACTGATTTCATGGGGTTTGGGTTAGCCTTTGTCAACCTCCCCCAGTCTGTAGTCTGGACATGGAAAGACCTTATGGCAGGAATTAAATTAAGTCTTCAGATGCAATTCTTCCGAGTTGGGGTGAGAAGCAGAGATGATTAGGGCAGGTGAAAAGATTTTATGTCCATGCTGGTGAGTGCTCATGACACTCCCGGTGCTGAAGTGGAATGAACTCATTTCTCCACCACAACCCAGTATGGCCTCCCTAAGCCAAAATCTCCGTCCCATAGTTACTCTAAACTTCTGTTTGCTTGCAGTCGGAGTCATACCAGGAAGACATCTACCCTTTGACTGCAGCAGCCCGCCCAGCGCTGACAGCACAAGAGTGGCTGAACGGAGTTAACAGAGGTCAGCACATGAAGAGCTCCCCAGCCCTTTAGCTCCCTGGGGCTTCGCTAAGCTGCTGCCAGCTCTCTGGCCTGTTAACTGCCTGAGAAAGAGGAAAGAAGGAAAAGGAGAGATGTAATAAATATGGCTAGAAGCTAAAATAACTTGGTGGCTGTGAATTCTGGAAGCCGCTGCAGTCAAGTGCCGCTGTGTTTATCCCTCTGTGTTTATCCTTGTTTGAATGAATTGCTTACAGCTAATTTCTGAGTGTGGTTTGAGAGTGCTAACTTGTCTCCTGCCTCCCTCCCTAGGGCCTCTCTTGGTATCCTTGAGACCAGGCTCTGAAGCTGTGAGTTCCCTACCACAGTTTCTTGAGCCAGAGCCACTCACGAAAACTACTGAGCTGAGCCAGCAACAAGGTTGGGGAAGAAGGATGCCACTGGAGGACAAGCAGAAGCCAAGAGAGATTGAAGATGGTGGAAGAAGGCTGAAAGTGGAGGAGAAATTGCCAAAAAATGAGCAAATGTGCCTCTCCAATGGCTTTGACATATTTGAGTATCCACCACCAAAAACTGAAAATGAGGTGTGAAGGTCTGGGGTGAAGGGTTGGGGCTGCAGGGGATGGCCAAAGCTAGATGACTAAAGGATGCCATTCACATGGGGGCAATCTGGGGACTCTAAAAAACCCTATTTTGCAGACCTAGGTCAATGCCAGGTCTTTGTTCTTTGTGAGGGCAAAAGCTCTGCATGCCCTGGCTGCCACATGTGAAGCAGAAATATGGCCCAGCAGCATCCCAGCTGAAGGGGTCTGGAAAGGAGGGGGCTCTCAGCATTATTGTTTCCTAGGAATTCTTGTGGCACAGACCTGCCTGGTGGCTGGCTGGGGGCAAGTCAGTCCTTGTGATTTCCAGGTTCTGGAGAAGAGAAGGGTTCTCATCTTCGATGAGAGCTGCACTCAGTGAGCTCAGTGAGGCAGCAGGGATCACTGTGGAAGGAGTGGGTGTACCCCTGGTGCATCCATGTAGTCTCAACTGCCTAACTGTATTGTGGACTCTGACATGGGAAAGGGTCTGGTTCTGCTCCTGCCTCAGCAGCTCACTGCTGAGGGACAGTTTCACAGTGCAGTGCCATTGAGGTTGGCTGCATTTGGGAAAAGCTTTAGAAAATGTCCTAGCAGCTTCATGATCCGTCTTCAGCCATGGCCAACCACCTCTTTGTAGAGTAACCAAAGTTGGCACAGTGGTAGATTTCTGTGGTGATTTGTCAGCACCTCATCATTGACAGCTCAGGGACATTTTGAAATATGTGCTGTGTGTTTGCTTTTAGGAACCCTGGAAGGATTTTCTTGCCATACCTGTGCTCAGGTCCCCTTTCCATCTCTGCAGGATTTTAGCATCTGCAGCTTGATAGGGCAAGGATTTCCACATCTGAATTTCCCAGTGGTATGAAAGAGGATATTCTTCTAAGTTTCTGAGCTGGCACCCCAAGGTTAGAGAAGCAGCCCTTGCAGAGCTGGGTACTCTGCTGCATGCACAGTGAAAGACTGTGCTAGTCCCAGCTGGAAGAAGAAAAAGAACTTGCCCAAGGTCAGAGAAGGAGATGTGGCACACCCAGGAATTTAGACTCCAAATACTTTCTATGAAGCACATGCAGTCACAGACCAATCTAGTGGACAACAGGAGCACTGGTGATGTTCAGTCTGTTGGTTGAAGGCCTCCTCCATAGATGTTTATCTCAGAAGTGATGTGACTGCTCTGCTGGCATTGTCAGGTTAAGCCTATGTTTTTTTTAGTGTAAAGGAAATAAAATGTGTGTTTTCTTACAGCTTTTGCAGATGTTTTACCGCCAACAGGAAGAAATCCGTAGACTACGTGAATTGGTAAACCAGAGAGATGTCCAAATTAAACAGCTGGAGCTGGACCTCAGAAACCTCTGCACAGACACAGGCAGCTACTGAGGGTGCTGGCCTGCAGCTCTTTACACCCCTGGCAATCGGGGGAGACTCCACTTTCTGCGGATAACTCCTCCTAGGTTTTTTACTGGGGGTAAAATTGATATTTCAGGCAGCATGGACTTCCCTGGCTTGCAGTGGTCACATTTCCCTAATCGTCACCAGACAGTTATTGATGGATTTGCTGCGCTTCTTCAGGCTCCCCTTGCTTGCCTGCTCACCGATGTTAGAAGCTCATGCGTTAATGCTAGTGAGAGACTTTGGAAAATCTTGCTTTTCTGGTCCTGGAGAAACTACATGTTAATCTCTAAGAGCAACCCATTTTTCTGCCTCTCCACATGACAGGATGATGGGAGACTGAAGGCAGCTGCCATCTTCTTTTCCCACCCTGGAACCCAGCAGTGTGACTCCTGTGGCTGCTGTGCTTCCTGGGAGTCCACTCTGCAGCTGAGCTTCAGAGGCACCTCTAGCTCCAAAGTGATCTTCATGCACCCCTCTCACCTCACAGCTTGGCCCTACACCCAGGTGGTTAGGCAAAGCAGTGGCTGCCCTGACCTGGTGCTGGGGATAGTCCCACTCTGAGTGGGAGGCTGCACTGGGGGTGCCAAGGGCTGGCACTTTTGTGAAAGGAGAGTCGGTGTTGGAGGTCCTACTTTAAAAGGGTGATGGTGTGGGCTAGTTCTCATCAGAGAAGCTGCAGAGGTCTCTGTGTCCTGTGAGTCAGTGGCCTTCTTTCCCTCCTTTTACCAAAGACCAGCTGCAGTCAACTGGGGGTCATCAGGCAAATGAGGACATTTAAAGCTGCACAGTGTTGACAGCAGGGGAATTTGCCAAGAGGCTTTAAAAGGATGAGCACGGAGTTGGACCCCCAACCCACTGCAGACCTTTCAGCAATGGTGCTAGAAGTGTTGTGTCAACCACAGGAAGATCACAGGGCCGTGGCTGGTCATGAACAGCCCTCCAGGGTTGCTGGAGTATTGCTTGTTCTTGTGCCTGCAGCTGCTGCTTCCTTAGCTCCCAGGTGTCAGCACCTTGTCCCATCCCTGCAGCTGTCTACAGCTGTGTTGTCCAGCCCCCTGCATCCTCCCAGGCTGCTCAGGCTGCCCAAGCCCTGCAGCCACACTGATCTGTGCCCTTCAGCACCAGCTCTCTGGCTCGCTGCTAGACCTTATGGAGATGTCTTAAACACAAGCAGAGCAAGCAAATGCTATTGAACCTGTAATTGTGCACCTCTCTTGTGACACGTAGAAATCACAGAACCACAGAATCAATCAAGTTGGAAAAGAGCTTTGAGGTCAGTGAGTCCAAGTCTCAACTCCACCTTGTCAATCAGACCATGGCAGCAAGTGACACATCCAGACTTTCCTTAAACACGTCCAGGGATGGTGACTCCACCATCTCCCTGGGCAGTCCATTCCAAAACCTAATCACACTTTTTGTGAAGAACTTCTTTCTGATGTCCAGCCTAAACCTCCCGTAGTGCAGCTTGAGACTATGTACTCTCACCCTGTCTCTAGCTGCCTGGGAGAGGAGGCTGACCCCCCCGTGATTACAACCTCTTTTCAGTTGTAGAGAATGGTAAAGGATATGTGAACAACAAAGTTGCTGAAACAAACTTCAACTCATTTCAAATCCTCTAGAACAGACTTTCTTGTGTCCTGGGAACACTCTTCAGTATACAGTTACATGCAGCTCTCCTCAGATACAGAGCTTTAATCTAAAAACACATGAATCTTATACCAAAAGTAGTCAGGCTCTCTCACCAAAGAGAAGAGCTATGTTAAGAAATCAAGAAGCTCTCAGTTTTTCCGCCATGGCAAACAGGCCTGAGAGCTTCGTACTTCAAAGCCATTTTCACAGAGGGTAGCCCCAGGGATATGACACTGATTTTCAAGCAATCATTATCAGAAAGGACAACTGGTTTTTTTGTTGCATTTTTTTTGCTTATTTTTTCATACAAAAGAAATTATTTAAATTATTTCCAAGGTAAAGTAATTTTTCCAGGGGACTTTTACATCCTCTTGAGGACTCTTTCTTTGTTATTCTATGACTGATTAGCATAGAGAATGGTTGGCCACTATGGTTCTTATCCTAGGGTTGTGTTGATGTCAGCCTTTCTGGAAAAGAGTATTGCTTTCATTTAGGCTGTGGTGGAAACATTTGATAAGGTGAGATTATTTAATCAAAACTTCTTTTTTAGACAGTATGCCTGTAAGAGTGTGGACTGTGAGATATATTTCAATTTGGAGCTTAACTGCAACCACTAATCTTTCACATGGAAAAAACCTCAAGGAAATGGAGTTACGCGTTCATGATCTGTGCCTAAATAGTCTTGAGTGATCATTTTAACAGTTTCTAAAACTCCTAAAAGCTTTGTAAAAAACTGTTAAACATGGGGATAAAAAACAAATTTGTGCAATGAAAAACAAATATAACAATAATAAATATATTTAGAGTTCTACTTTTTGATACATGCAAGATTGTTGTTTTATTGTTGGAGTGACTGAAACGTAAGCTGAATCAAGGTCAGAAAGGAGTGTCACCTACTGTCTCTTTTGCTTGCATCAAGCTGTGGCCTTACTTTTGTAGGCAGATTGTACACAGTCTTATGCATATGGGCCTGTCTTTTTACATCTTTCCCATCTACCTTTGAGACTACGAAGGGGTAGCCATTTCAAACTGTTCTGTGCTAAGTTACTGTGTATGTTGGCTTGAGTAAAGTCAGCCCTCCTGGAGATGCATTCTGCATGGTGAGGTGTTTCCTGCCATCTTGCAGTCCTGGCGCTTCTCTTGTGCAATACGCCAAAAGACCAGGCTCTTTTAGATATTCCACAAGAGGAGGGTTTAATGTGTTGTTACCAGATCTACTTATTTGAAGACATGGTGTTAGACAGGATTTTGATTCAGCAGTCTGAAGCAACATTGACAATACAACCACAATATAGCAGCTGCATCTCCAGCTCGATCACAATACAAATGAAGTTCCCGTTACTGGTCTGTATATGTTCACCATCATGATGCTGGGTATCCAACCACCAGGAAGAAATGTGTGGGCTGAAGCCAGCTCAAGTCCACAGCTCTCTTCTAAGCTCATTTTGTTTTTGTTTTGTTTTGTTCTGCTCTGATTCCCAGAAGCATGGTAGCTGTGGTGAGAATCTGAAGAACCATCACCTGTGCTCATGTCCTCTGAGCTGTCTCCCACTGTAGTGGTTTGTTGATCAGTCACAGCTTGGGCATGGAAATTTTCACAGCTGTATTCAAGATGTGACTTTTTAATGTTTTTTGTAGCATATTTTAGGCCAGTGAAATGGCCTATGAAAATGAAATTGCTGGAGGAAGACTGTGCTGGGACCTTTGTGCACCAGCCACGTCATCAGGGCACTGTCACCTCCTGGCCTCCTGGTCTTGTAAGGAACCTTGTGCTGGGGAGAGTGGCTGGGCAGGCACCGTGTCCCTCCTCAGGAGCCAGCACAGGCTCACTGCTTTGAGCAAAGCCTAGGAAAAGACAGCAGCAGGCAGGTCAGTGTGGGAGGCAGAGGAAGAGCCTGCAGCACCTTTGCCACCCTGGAGTTACGGCTGCTAAACCACAAAGAGAAGAAAACTCAGCCCTGCAGTGTTAACTTGTCTGCTGGATTTAGAACCATGACGTATCACATCTTCACCCTCTACTCCAGGGCAGCTGCCAACTGCAGAAAAAAACTCCACTTGAACCTAGACGATAGCTGTCATTCTCATTTTAGTTCTCATCTTGGAAGGCTGTACCCTTGGTGTGCCCAAGGAGCTGCAAACAGAAGAGAGCATGGAGATGATGCCCCCTCATTTGCCCTGCAGTGAGAAGCAGCAGGTCAGCCCTGCTGGCCTTGGGCTGGGCAGCATCTATCCCTGGCAAAGGGTGACTGCAGGCTGCAGTGAGGCACTGAAGCCAAGTCACAGTGTCAGGAATGGCCTCTTGGACACATTGCACCATTTCAGAGCAGGATCTCAGGGCTTGTGCTGCGGTCACTGCAGTCTGTCCACAACTTGCCTGTGCTGGGCAGCCCAGAACTGGACTTTGCACTCCTCACGTGTGGCCTCAGCAGCACTGAGGAGAGAGGAATGACAAATTCCCCATAACTGTTTGCAATGCACTTCTAAATACAGCCCAGGATACTGCTGGTCATTTCTGCAGCAAGCCAGTGTTGCAGGCTCACGCTCAGCTTACTGTCCAGCAGGACCTCAAAGAACTTCTCTTCAAACCAGCACAAGTTCCCAGCATGTGCCAGTGCATGGAGCTACTAATCCTAAAATGCAGTACTGTGCAGTTGCTCTGCTGAGCTTCATTACATTCCTCCCTGCCCAGTTCTACATTTCACCTGTTGAGTTTCCCCCAAAGTGCAGCACAACCGTCTGCTGCAACTGCCACTCCTCCCACTTCTATGTACTCTCCAAATTTTCTTGAGTCTGCACTGTCCCATCCTGCAAGTCACTAAGGGAGAGGCTGAACAGCTTTGGATTTGTTTTGTAAGCAGTTTTTTGTTTCCTGCTCAGAAATCCAGGCTGACTACTCCTGAGCACCTTTTGATTGTTCATGCCTTTGGAAGTGCTCTTCAGGAGGATTTTCTCCAGCATCTTCCAAAGAATGACGCTGTAGTTCTTTCATCTCCCTCCTTGCCTGGTTAGAAGGCAGGGCTGAGAGTCAGTCATTTGCAAACTGTCCCACTCACCTCAACCTACAGAAAGTCCACCTTTCAAGGAACAGTGAGAGTGGCTTTGCAATCCCATCAGCCTTCACATCCCTCAGCACACTTGAGTCCAATCCATCCAGCCCCACAAGCTTGTGTGCATACAGGATGTTGAAATGTACCTTAACCTGGTCCCCCTCATTTTTATCCTCCTTAATCTGGTGCACAGCAAGTATACCAGATTATATATATATATGGATAGATAGGTAGATAGATAGATATACCAGGTATACCTCAACAATATCCATTTTTCTCTGCCAGCTTTCACTCTCCGTAGAACCTGTTTAGGTTCTTCAGATTCTCACCACGGCTACCATACTCATGGAAATCAGAAGTCTCCTATGAACAGCTGCTGTGCAACCAGTAATTCACCTGCAATATCTGCTTCTTGGGCACAATGGAGAAAACCAACACTTGGGTGCCCACACTCTTCAACAGTGCCCGTGGAGCCTGCTGGTTACACTTGCTCATTCTCAGGTCACCCCTGGCAGTATCTTTGCTACACACTTGAAAAAGCAGCACGGTATAGTGGAGAGCCAGATAAGCCTTAGTAGCCTCTGCACAACGCCCTTAACGAAAGCTGCAGACAATCAGCAAATCTCCCTAAATGATAAGTCTGATCAGCAGATACAGGGCTGCTGACCCCTGTAGTGAACGGCAGTGTCCTCTAACTATCACGTGCCAGTTCCTTCCAATGGTCTTGAGTGACTCACGTGCACCTGAGAAACCCCTTTGTGGTTGGCTCTGACAAGGCTGGGTGTGAGGCTACGTGGTTAGACCTACCACGCTTAAAATCCTGCACCTCTGAGGTACTGGCAATTGTTGCTTCTGTCAGCAAAGAGAGCTCTCCTGAATAAAGTCTTTGTGCAGAACTAGAGGAAAAGAATTGCTGAGTTTAATTTTCTGTGTCATAAAATGGCAAACACTAAGGTCAGTTCTTTTCAAATCCCTGTTTGTGAAAAAGTGGTGCACAGTAATCTGTTTAAGCAAGTTCTTAAAATGAATGCGTGCATAAATGAAGATTGTTTCCTCTTCTGATTTTCTCGCCTCTTGTTTTTGCATATTTATTTTTATATTTTTGCATATTTTTTGTTCAGTGGAAATTTGCACATCCAGTAACTTCTGATCCAACTATAAACACCCCTGAGGATCTTCTGAGGAAGGGGCTTAACAGCAGAACGAATTATCTGTGGTTTTCATCCTTCCCAGTGCTTTAGCCATCAGATATGGAAGGCATATGTGAGGGAAGTTAGAAGTGGATCGAGACAGCACAATTTTTATTTCCTTTAACAGAAGAGAGCTTGGGCCTTCATCTGCTTTAAATGTTGCCTCATATTCTTCCTTCTGTATTAGAGGGAGTGACTGGGCTTCTGACTACAAAGCTTTTCTACTTTGTGTTGGATTTGACATATTATACTTTCACCACCTTGACTCCTGTGGATATATTTGATCAGATCTTGCAATATCTGTGGGAAAATACCAGCAGTACTTTAGCTCAGCTTCAGGTGTGTGTGTTTTACATGCCAAAGTTAAATCTTTGCACTGATTCCATATCTCTGCAGGACTCAATGTGAGAAAATTTGAGTAAGGAACAAAAAATTCTGGAGTGCAAACCTGAGGGTTAGAGTAGCCTGTAGGGTAGAATCACCTAAATGTGAAGGTAATAAGTTTTGAATCAAACCTTATTTCCTACTGATAGCCTTTACAGAACACATCAGCTTTTACTTAATGCAACCTGAAAAACTTAATTTCTAGGTCAGTTTCTGTGTATCTCCTTGTGATGCAAAATGTTAAGGTACATTTCTTGCCAGGGCCTGGGATCATGGATTCTTCTCTTCAATTTTCACAAAGATGTTCCTATAGAATTTTTTCATGTGAGTTTACCTGAGCCTTTAACAAGTTTGTTTAACACATCCATTGTGATTTGTGAGGCAGCTGCTTTGGAAAGATTTAAGTGAAATTCTGCTCAAGCACTGTTTTCATGTACAAGGACACTAAGCAAAGATGCTTTGTCCCAGCTGGAAAAGTGATGGAAGTAGCAGGGTTTACAGCTAGCTGCAAAATAAGGAGCTGATTTTACTTTCTATTGCTCTTGAAACTGCTTGAAAATAGATTCAAGGAAGGAACTGTGAATGTACTGGTGTGTTTCTAAGGCTCAGACACACTCTGATCTGAGGCGTGTCACACAGTTTTCTAACCGATATATTTTGTCTGTTCATAAAGCCACAATTGCTTTTGGTTGCTGTAAAGTTAAAAGTGCAATCCTTCTCAAGGTAAATACATGCTTAGGGAAGTGAAGCATGCTTAAAAAGCGAGGACCAGCTGAGAATGCTTGCCTTTAATCTGAGAAGAGTGGTGAAAAAGGGTGTAGTTGCTGTATCACAGTGTATTTTGAGTTGGAAGAGACCCACAAGGATCTCAGAGTCCAACTCTTAAGTGAATGGCCCATCTGGGAATCAAACACTTGTTGTTATTTGGGCCACAGAAGTGAATCATAGCAGTTCATACCCAGATTCTTCCAGTGCTTTTGTCCTTAACCCTTGTGCCTAGAGGGTTGTTACTATTCTTCAGGAAGCTTTGCAAGTCTCTGAAAGTGAGAAAAAGTGTCTTTAAAAAAGAAAAGGAAATTTTAAAGCCATTAGGAAAATCGGGTGCAGTCAGTGGAAGTGTCCATAATACAGCAATAATACAGAATGAAGAAACCTTAGTTTTAGTTCAGCTGGTCACTGGAAAGGAGAAAATAACTGTGTTCATGGTTCACAAAAACATGGTTCCTCTTACAGTGATGAAACAGGCGTCTAAAATCCTTTCATAAAAAGAACATACAAAAAAACCACCTGACTCAAAACATGTGCTTCTCTCCTCATTGGAAGGCAAATGTAGCAGACATGTTTGGCCGTTCATTTTAATTCAATACCAGAAAGGATTAGGTCAGTATGCCAACTATTAATCCCTTTCAGCTGCCTAAAGGTGACCATGTAGCTACTGAAGATGTTCCTCTCACAGGGTCATTTTAGCCCCTGGCTTTGTGTGTGTGGAGAGGAGTTTTTTATTACATATCATAACAGCAAGCATTGGGTTACTAATTTTGGGAGTGTGTGTCTCTTGGAACAGTATCTTTTAGACATCATAGCAGAAAGGCCACCACCCAGTTCCCTGGTGAAGTTCACTGTGTTTTTTTGCAGTCAATTATTAAACCAATTGAGCACAGAAGAAATGGAAATTACGTGTATTGGCCTTTTCTGCCTGTCTTACTGGAGTCTGCCTAGGCTTTGGGCAAGTTTTCTACTGCACTGGAGCACTCAAAATTCACGGAGTGTTGAATAAAATTTTCTGGCATTTAAGAAAGACTGCTTTTCTGTATTATGTCTCTGGAGTTGGGCTTGGGAGTTAAAGCTTTCACTCTCCATGTGAACTTTCACAGAGTCTTGCCACTTTCAGTGGGGCACTTTTGTTTCAAACAGAGGGTGCTTAAGGCAAATTCTCTTTCCGGATATTTTGGTCAAGAGTAACAGTTGCCATGGTTCAAATACAGGCCCTGTCCTGCAGAGGCCTTCAGGTTACCCAGCCTCTCCTTGCCAGACAAGGTGAGAATCATGGAAGTCTGTGAAGTAAGGCTTGCAGTGTGAATTTCCCTGGATGTGTTGTTCTAGAGGAGAGTTTGGTACCATCTGTTTGCAAGACTGACTCCGTACCTGCCATTTGTCTCCAGCTGCAGGTAACTCAGAGTGTTTGAGCTCTTCCATACTGGTACTTTGCTGTGTTGGGCTGCTTTTCACAAACAAAACCTTGTGAGAGAATGGGAGTTAGTTACAGGTGCTTGTGCCCCTTCACAGATTTGCTTCTTAATGCTTTGCTCAAGGTGGGGATGAACACTTGTGTCTTTGAGGGGATGTTTTTTTCTTTGAATCTGGACCTTTGAGATTATTTTGCCTTACTTCCTCTATCCATTGTTTCTTCTTTCAGTGGGTGGTTACTTTTTTTAATCTAGTATGTATCTGGTCTTTGGTTACGTAATCGATGCTCAGGTCCAAAAGCACAATACCTTGGATTAAACACTTGTTTAAAATAAATTCCTCCTTCCAGATCAGTGATTTGTACCACTTTTTAAAAACCCTGTGAGTCTGGGAATCAATGCATTCCAGAGAATTTATGTTTCAGTATGAAAATAGTGACAGATCCTTACTTAATATCTGTTGCAGCTATCAGTGCCTTCAGCTGAAATCGAATGCAAAGCCCCACAATCCAATAGTCCATTGATTTCTACACCTCTCTTTCTTTATGACTTCTTTATGTATAGACCTTAAGGCTTTTCGTGTTACTGTAAGGTTGTTCAATTAGGGAAAAACCCCAAACCTTCAGTAAACATTAACCAGAATTCTGTTCTGCAGAGATTTCTCTGCCCTAAATGCAGCATTACCTCAGTCCAGAAGAGGGAACTATTGTTTCATGTATGGCTAGTCAAAGCAAATAGTTCAGAGCACATTCTACTGTATGAAGACAAGAGGATGAAAATGGTGTTATCTAATGACAATAAACAATGAGGTGTGAAAATTGAGATATTTAGAGACTCTAACAAAATGACAGAAGGTCAGAGCATACAAATACCATCTATCCTTGCTTTTAGAATGTTCTTACAATGATGATTTATATAAAAATATGTAAGTTTAATTGAACTGCTTACCACAGAATAGGAACACCTGAGATCCCACTTATTTTCTGACATGTGAAATAAATTGTGTTAATTAAGTTACTTTGGTAATGTACCTGAGTTTAATTTGATTTTCTGTTAAGTGCATGAGCCTTTCTGGGGAACAATAAATGCCCTATTAAAAAATGAATCTCTTCATTTGCAGTTTTGTGCTATAACCCATTGCCAGAAATCAGAAAGGAGGAGTGTTTTCCCCCCTGCAAGAATTTACTCAAGTGAACACTCTTGTACTTCAAACTCAGATGTTGTCAATGCCTCATTTTCTTTAATATTCACTTACTGAGAGTAATTCTATAGTTATAGTTATTATTCAGTTCTTGTAAGTACATGCTGAGATAATCTAGCAGTCAGTGCCCTTGTAACTAATGTTTGTCTTTGGAAAAGGGGCTACTTTCTTATATCTGCTCAGTGATGATGGTATGTTTCTATTGTTAACTATATTGGTTTTAGCCTATATGCTCAACATTAAATAAAGTATTTGTATTCTGACATCTTGTGCATGTTCCTGTTGTCATGCATAAACATGCAAATGAGTGCCAAGTAACAAGTGTGAAGGCACAACATGAAGTCATTGAACTACTGTCAACTTGTTTGGACCCAAGACTGGGTATATAGTTTGGGACTGAGAATAGCAAAGAATCCTACTTCAGCTGTTTCCAGGAGAATGTGTGAACACGTCCTAGGTATGTCTCCCTACTCCTAGTGTGTACACAAAAGCAAGTCTACAGAACTGTTGGCACTGGTGCTATCTAGCATCTGTGGTTAGGTTTGAATAGAAACTGGAGGGTTACCATAAGCTGCCAGTTAATGGTTTGTCACTTCACAGGATTCTCACTGCTGCCACTGAACAACAAGGCAATGTATGCAGACCGATAAAACCAGCCGTGCGGCTTTGTCTTTAGTCCTGCTGATGTGTTGCCTGATGCTGACAGCTCTTTTGTGTGACTTTCTCTGCTCTCTTACATAGCCATCACCAGCTCATCTTGCTGATAAAGGGCAAAAGTGATGACATATTTTAAAGTATAACTATCTGGGAGATGGCACCGTAGAGTGACTTGTGGTGACCACCAAGAGGTGAAATGCATTTCTTGGGTGAATCCAGCTAAAACCAGTAGGACAGACTTTCATATGTTGTGTGTCAACACTGCACTTTGCAGTAGGGCTAAGCCAGTTTTTAGTCTGAATCTGGGACAAAATAGGTTTGACCTGTTGTAATGAGTTTTTTCTCACTCTTTCTATGTTTTCTAAGTATTGGAATCTATTTTGCATGGTTTTGTCTTTAGTTCATCTCCTTCATGAGTCCTTGTATCTTCCCACTAATTTTTTAGTTTTCCCTAGGAATAGCGACACAGTGACAAGACAACTGTGGTGGTTTGCCCTATGAACCATCAAAAAACCACATTGAAATTTCAGCTCTTGAATCTTAATGATTGACAATGATATTCCAAATCGAAAGAACACAGCTTAATTTGCAGTTAAGGTCACAAGATATTTCAGTGACAATTTAGAATAGCTCAACTTTTGTCAATAAACTCAGCAGATAGGACTCCAGATGATACCTTAGGGCTCTATTATAATCTTTCTCTACATGTTACTTGTATTTGCATTTACAGCTGTAACTTGCCAAGATGTGAAATGCTTTATGAGTTTTCTGTGCAAAAGGTTTTTGCTATATAAGCATACAAATGTATTCAAGCAAACTGGAACTCACTGGGGAGAATAAGTATGCAGTGTTTCTTCCTTTTTAGCTGATTTTTGATTCCAGTTATGTATAGAGCACATCTGAAAGCACTAAAGGGGTCATCAATCCGTGTCTCTGCCCGAGGCAGGGTTAAGTGCACTCATGCCTTTCTGACAGGTGTTTGTCTGGCCTATTAAAACCTCCAGTGATGGAGATGTCTGTCATCTTCAGGCAATCAGGCACTGCTTTTCCCTCTTCAGCCTCAACAGGATTTACACTATTGTCTTGTCTGGCTTTTTCTTTCTGTAGGTTAAGGTTGTAACTTTTTGTCCTATTTTGTAGAACTGTAGAGTAGGCTATTCCTTTTTATTCTGCAATAGCTCTTTGCCTTGCTGGAGACTAAGTCCCTCCTCTGTAGGTGAAACTACCCTCAGTTCATTCTCTTCTTTCTCACTGGATTCATCTCACTGATCCTCTGGGTTCTTTTAAGTGGTTCTGTTCAAATCTTGTGATGCAACACTGTAAACAGGCTCCCAGAGAACAGGTGCATTCAAAGGTTTTCTTGGCTGTAGCCTTGTTTCTGAATGCCTCAATGATTCTTGTTTACCTATAGAAATGCATGATATCATGCTCAATATATTCATTGTAAGCCTGATCTCCCTTTCTGTGGAGCTGCTACATGCTTTCTCCTCGTGTTTTTCAGATTATGTTTTCTATTTATGTGTAGTATTTCATGTGTCTTTGTAAAAGTATTTTTTGAGGACCTTGAAATAAAAATATGCCTGAGGAGGAATGGGAGGTCAGCCTTCATAATTATGCCATTAGGAACTATGGTGATTCACATGAGGTGAATTCTTTTTTTTTCTGAAGATTACAGTGCTATGTTGAATTACAATAGCTGGAAATTCAGCTGTCTTAATTAGTAGAAATCAATGAACAGTTATCCAGTTATTCTTGCTCACCTATTTCTGAAGATGGGTGAGTGCCTACCTGGCTCAAACTTTTATTTGCTCCTCTACTTGTTTATGAAATTACTAGATGCCTTGATATCTTGTTCCCTGGAAGAGGGTATGAGAATGATCTTAGTATAGGGTACCATAGAATGGGTTCTCTTCCTCATAATGAGGCCTCTTTCTTGAATTTTCAGTATTGGCAGAAAATCTTATATTTTCCTACCACACATAGTTGCATATAAGAAAAAAGATTAAGTACATGCTACAAATATGAAAATATGTTGGAGAAAAATCAGAAGGTGCTGAGAGAAATGGAAATTAAGGAGGAGCAGAATGGAAGTAAGTCTTCCCTTTGAGTTCTAAAATACTGACACCCGAAGGACACAATCACAAAAAGGCTGTGGTGAATTATTTGACCTGTGATGTCCTTGGTTTAGGACAGAGTGCATATTGGGTAAAATTTTAGCTAAATGTAAGTCCCTTGTGAAAGTACCTGGGTGAGGTTTTTCTGACTTGGGTCATGTTGAAGATCCAATCAGGCAATTTAACAGTCCCTTCAGCCTTAAAATCATTGAACAAGCAAAAGATCGCTGAGAACACAAACTGTGAACAATGCCAAGGGCAAGTAATGTGGAAGGGAGGCTAAAAAGGAACATATAAGGCAGGAGAAATTCAGTGCTAGTAGGCAACATGGCTTCTAAAGAGAGGAGAATGAATAACAAAGCAGAGGTTCAACTTCATCTGCTGGAGTCAGATTGAAGATTGCTGCAGCTTTGAAAAGTCCATGGACTGAGCTCTTAAAATGTCCGTAACTCTTATGTGACCATAAGTATGTCAACCAATATGTGTATGCCCACGCAGACATACTTAAGTAATCAGAGTGAGTTTGTTTTATTATAAATAATTTTGAAGGGTTATCTGGCAGAACATGAAAATGAAATTGTGTTCACCCAGAAGAGAAACACACTATTATATATAACACAGTGTCACATGTCATGATAGTGGATGACTATTTTCTGTGCAGTTGTGGCTTTCTTAAAGATTAAATTAAGAAGCATCTCTTGAAAAAAGTAAACACCATGTCATCATATTTCGGAGAATAGCCAGATCTTAGGTTTGAGACAGAGGAATCAGCAGATGTGTACTCCATTACAGAGAGCCGCTTTCTGGTAAGGGTGTGTGATTCATTTCACTTGTGGACTTCCTGTTTATAGGCAGAACCATCATTTCTATTGGCATAGAACAGAATATTTCAACTGAGCTGCCAGATGAGAACACAAATATCTCTTCCAAAAATGAGGAAAACAGACAGGTTTGACAGAGCTTGATTTTACTTCTGACCTTTAAATTGGGAATGTGGAGGAAAGCAAGGCAAGGGAATGATTTTGGTGGCAATACTCCTGTTTTAAACATGTTCAGTGTTCTGGGTCAAAAGGGGCAGCCATCAATGTTGTAAGAGCCCTCAGTGGAGCAGCTGTGGTGGTCTAGTACAGGCAGGTTACAACCCATTGCTACATATTAGCCATCTGGGAACAATTGGAAATGCCTGCC
This sequence comes from Atrichornis clamosus, assembly GCA_013400975.1. Taxonomy (NCBI): domain Eukaryota; kingdom Metazoa; phylum Chordata; class Aves; order Passeriformes; family Menuridae; genus Atrichornis; species Atrichornis clamosus. The sequence continues at coordinate 72,142 of WBMZ01014815.1, forward strand.
ATTATCTGCCAGGGGCAGCAATTTGTAGGATCTATGGTGCATTATGATGGATTAGCTGCGCAGCTGAAGGTATCATGACCCATTTCTCTGCATCTTCTTTGGAATAACATTGCAAAGCAGAGGCTTTTATTGTTGCAGTTTCAGGGGAAGGAATCTGATTTGTAGTGAAGCTGTAGGACAGAAGGGAAGAAAGGCTTAAATAGCCATCATGCCTGTGAACAAAACATGCACTTCAGTTCGGCACTTGGCTGCCATCATGTTTACCTACTTCAAAGGATTCTTTATTCAGGAATTGTTTACTGCTTTCGTGGACTTGGAAGCTGAGCCATGAATACCAGTCTATTGTTGATTGTCAGGATGCTTCTTCAAGGATTGATGACCTGCCCTCTCACTTCCACCTGACCATCTCCATCTCTCTATGCTCTGGCTGACCTTCTCCACTGCCATCAGGCTTAGGCTACTCTGACAGTCCTTGGCAGCCCAGCTCCCTGCAGTCCCTGCCTCAGGGAAGGCAGGGGCACTGAGTCTGTGTTATCTCTCTATGCAACATGGGCTTGGACACTTGTAGGGAACGTGAGGCCTCCATTATATTTACCCTACATGCAAAACTTCCTGAGCGATCTCTGTGTCCTTCTTAGAGCTGCAGCTGTGGAGGTGGTTTATCTCATCTCTCATCTCATCTCCTCTCATCTCATCTCATCTCATCTCATCTCATCTCATCTCATCTCATCTCATCTCAGTTTTTCTGACTTTATTCTCATTCTGCTTCAGTACAGTAGGTTGTGCAATGGGTAGGAACAGGTCTACAGTTCAAGGGTTTGTCACCTTTCTCTTAGCACCACACAGAGATCCTGGGCTGGGTGACTAATTTATACAAATATATGCATATAAACATATTTAACTCTCATGAATACTCTCACATGCACACACACTACCACACATTACTGCTGATGTGTATGTCAGTACTTTGGGAGTAGACTTCTTTCAGTATGCAGCTGGTCATGTTTACGTTGTTTGTGAACACCAACAGGAAGTTTTGCACTTCTTGTTTGTGTATTTGTTTTTTCCCCTTTGTTTTGTTTTTTTTTCTTCTTGTTGTTTTGGTTTTGGTTTTTGTGGGGTTTTTTGGTTGGGTTTTTTGTTTGGTTTTTTTGTGGTTTTTTTTTGTTCTTTCAAAAGATCTGGGAAAGTATGCATTTTAATTTACTTTTTTTAAGCAGAATGACATCTAGTTGTGTGAATCCCAAATACCCTTTGCTTCTAACCACTGCGCTGACCTCTGTCCAGGCCTGTTTCCCCAAAGCTTAGAGGGAAAATAAAAATAACGTATTTGTTGGGTTAACTGCTCAGACTGTTGCTGATGGTTGGCTGATCTCTCAACTCAAAAAATAACTGCGGCCAGTGCTTTGATTAAAAATCTTTCAAGTAGTCTTAACTGTGTGTAAGGAGGAACAAAGCAGTCTAAAGCATCAGGCAGGAGGTTCCTACACCTCTGTCCTTTCTTTTGGTCAGATGAGTGAGCGTTTTGTATAGAAATGCAGAACATTTGTGAGGGAATGGTGAATGCTTTCTTGGTCTCAGAAAGCCCTCTGACGTCCTACATCTCCTGGCAAGTTTTGTCTTTGTTCCAACAGGCAGAGAAAATATGATTTCTACTTTCTGGGATCAGATCCCTTTAACTCCTTTAACTGGAGTTTGAATCAGTAGTTAGTGTGCATAGCCTTTCACTAAAGCAAAACAAATTCTTGGCTGAATTATCTCATAACATCTATACTCCCTTATGTTGACATTATCCTCAGTAACTGCACACCTTCAGCCCTCACCGGTTTCCTCTGTAGTGACCGGTACCTAGCACTATGCAGGCACTGCAGCAGTAGCTACAAGACAAGAGTCATTTGGATGGGGACAGGGGTGGCATCAGGACCTTCTGTCCAGATGATTCTGTGATAGTCCATACGACATTCTTTCCCCATAAGACACAATAAACACTCAAACTGCAGGCTCCTTGTGATAAGACGATAGATGTTATATGGATTTATTCTTTGAAATGTGACACATAATCTATTCTTGTAACACTATTTATCCACCCTATTCACTTATTAACTTACACAAGCTGTTCGAGAGTCAGAAGAAAAATAGAAAATGCCATATAGATACCAGCCAAAGACACATTTCTTTGTTACTCCTGAGTGCTTCACAAATCAGTGAAGCTATAAAGAGGATGGATGATAAACTGGGATGTATAAGACAGTCATATTATACAGGGGCTGGAAGACATGTGTTGTGCTTGTGACATAAAGGGATGAGTTCCAGAGCAAGTACAGGCACACAGGATGTAGGAGAAGACATGTAATGAAGAGGCAGATCGAGCTACAACCTGCCTTAGTGCACACTGCCCTGTGGAAACACGCTGTTAGTATAAGCTAGTGGCAAGTAGCCACAGGCAGGTGGAGTTAGTGCAGTGCTGGAGAAAGGCAACCCTTCTGTGGCTTTTTCTTTGTACTCAAAGAGTTTGTGCCTGGAGCAGGATTGTTTTACAAACTTCCGGTGCTCCCTCTATCACTGTTTTGGTTACATATAGTAAGGAGAGGTGTGATTGAGAGAAGCACATCAACCAGATTTAACGTTCAGTGAAAGTGCACATACAGAGATCTGAAGGGAATGTCAGCTCTCCCTGCTTTAAGCTGTAACCAGGAAACTTTTTATTTCTCACCTTTCGGTGAGAAATGAGAGAAGAAAACACATCTTTGTGTGTTGTAATTACTTTTCTGTCTGATATACATAACAGTTAGCCACTATGTCAGTGAAGGCAGGAAGAGAAAACAGAGAAAACAATTCAACACTTTTACAGAGAGCTCCTAATGGACCAACAGAGCAAGTTTTTTTCTGAAGTACCATAAGAAAAATGCAGAAGAGGTTACCTGTTGGGGTATTAACCTAAATCTTGCCACACAGGATAATGGTGGATTTGCATATTAACTCTGGAAGTAATGCCTCATATGTCACAGCTACCAATGTAAGCTTAAGAAAGTGCAAGTAGAAGGTTGGTAAAATAATGGAAGAAAAAAGAAGGAGTAATCTCATGTGTGAAGAGAAAAAAGTATGCTAAAATGTTCCTTTAGAAAGCACAGACTTCCTAACAGGTCTACAGAGAAAGTGTAAAGGGATGAGGCAGGGCAGGAGACAGTAATCTTCTGTTACTGCTGTGTCCTGGGCTGTGAGGATGT